>JAPYYV010001590.1:0-23597 GCA_030522625.1 Copidosoma aretas | reverse complement strand
TTTTTTCCCTCCCATTTCCAAGCACCACGGAGGGCACACGCGAAGGATCGAAGTGGAGTACGCGCGCGCGAGCCGGAAACTCATTTCGAATCGGTGAGCGGTTATCGTCGCGAGGGGGGAGCGCCTCGACGGGTGCGTTGTTACGCGCACCGATGGGCCTCTGTTTTTAATCGTCGCATCATGGTCTTCCTAGCATCTTAAGTGGCTTTCGCTTTTTGTACGGCTCGCTCGGTGTTTGGGATTCATGTTGGATTTTGACTGTTGGAAATTTGTTCTTGAAAAATATCGGACGTGCGCACGGATTTAAACGACGGTGTTGGGTTTTGTTGAGCTCACCAACTTGCGGGCAGGTGTGACATTGATCTTGGTTCGCCGGAGACGAACCTTTGTGTTTGAAATTTTTTTAGAAATATTGTCGTTTTTGCTTCTTTGCAGCGATTGAAAAACAAAATTTTGCAACTATCATCTATTTATTTCTAAATATTTTTGTTTTCAAAAATTTGTCTTTCATACGCGTTTTATGGACCGTAAAAAAATTTCACTTGATATTTTAATAGTTTTCAAACAGCTTAGCTGTATTTTTATTACCACCGAAAAATTAAATTTAACATTAAATTTTTTTAATTGTATAAGTGGGAAACTATTAGTGATCTATCCTAAAAAAATTTCCATTAGATCTTTATGGCCATGATGACTTTGTCAAAATACAAATGATATTTTGTATCGATGATTGTTAAAAAAATCGGTGTCACAAATAAAATTATTTGTACAAATTTAATTTATGCACAATAAATTAAGTAAAAACATTTAACTTTAAATGTTTTTTTAGTTTCAATATAACAATTTAAAAAAATATGATTTTGTATATTTTGGGAATGGAGTTATTAAAAACTACCATTTCTATGGGTACCTCGGGGTGAACATCAAACTATTGTAACGCCTTAAAAGACCAAGAAAAGGGGTTCGTTAACAAACGTTAATACGTAAAAATACACAAAACGAAAAAACTAAGTGTTGCAATAAGTAATGAAAAAAAATGAGTAAAAGAAGGATACATAGATAAACGCAGTGTTGATAGGAAGCCTAGTGCCAATTCATCGAACTGGCAGTGGCAATAGAAAAAAATGAGCAAAGTAAGGATTCATAGATAAACACAGTATTTTTATGAAGCCTAGGGCCAATTCATTAAACTGGCAGCGGTACCCATTCTTACGCAACTACATATCATTATACCGGCAACGCAAGATCGTCAATTCAGAGCAAACGTCAAAAACCAAGCCTTAAAACTACTTGGCGCGCGGTATATTATTACATCGATAGGTCTCAAACCGGCTTCTATCGCTCCGCACGCCACGAACCCGTTAGCTCGAGAAGCCACCGCCGCGCGGATGTTGGCGCAGCTAACGTCTTTATGCATGGGAGGATGTAAAATCTGTCAAAACGTAAAATGTAATAATCCCAAGTCGTAAATAAAGTTATCGAGCTCGTGCGCGCGATGCTAAAAATGTATGAATCACGTGCTGTTGCAAGTCATTCATAAATTAATCATCCGAAATTCCAGACCATCTCATCACACGTGTATTATAATCGTTACTATTTTTGATACACTCGATGAACGATAGTGTAATCCATGAGAATGTTATGAAATCGGTGCTTTTGTGCATTATTGAAAAATAATTTTGTTGATCGGTATGGTGATCGTGTTAGTAGCGATATCGAATGTTATGGTCGAAAACTCAAAACAGTCATACGACTGCTGCAAACAAAAATATCGCGATGATAGTTTAGTAAACGATAAGCAGTAAATATCGCTTACAGTTCACGCATATATTTAGTTTGTTTTCATACAAGTGATTCATTGGAACTGATGTCTACTTAATGGCATTGTGCGGTGCATAGACGATTCCGCAATACTGCAGCCCACGTCGCGAACTGATATCCAAAACGCTTGAAAAAAAAAACTGCTGCCTCTTTTGATGGGTACAAAATTTCCACAAACATAGTCTCTTTGCTTTTTATTTCTGTAGCAATATCTTATTATTTTGTTTTTCTTCTAGTCATCTAACTAAATCAAAAAATGCTGATTTTTTCTATTATTAGCTATTTTAAAATAAGTTGTTTATCAGTGCAACCATAATTAAATTATATTAAAGCACAATATTTTTGTCGAATCTATTTTTGCTCTAACTATTTTTCCCTACTCCTGTTACCAAAGATTTATAATCTCTCATGATTAGATACAAAATATTTTTCCAGTTTTAGAATACACAAAATAATCTTATTCTTCTACATAACTAATCTTTCTTATGATGAAACATTGATGGTCACGTGACCGAAGCTTTTTTGTTCGTTGTTTGATTGGTTGAGACTGGTCCAGAGCGGTTAAATTTGAAAATGAGATTTTAAGAAATGAGTTTCACGTAATTTTAATTAATAAACATTATGACTGTACGTTGTGAGATAATTAATCACTATATTTTTCTTTAAAAATCATGAAAATACATATGTTTAATGAAGCGTGCAGGAGGCGGAGCCTCCCAGTAAATTGAAATGCGAAGAATTTTATTTTTAAATAATATTTTCTTACATTTACGAAAAATTTTTAGTAGTCGATCACATTTAACTACTCCTTATTTAAAATATGGGCAAAAAAACTTCTTTATTTTAATTCATTCTTTGATATACATAAATCATATCTTGATGAAAGAGTATTTTTTTTTTTTCGATATTTTAAAAATGTATAATTGATACTTAACATAAATAAGACAAATTGTCTAAGGTCTCAAAAATTTCTTAACGTGGTTAGAACGTTAAAAACACGTTTTTAGATTTTGTTTTTTTTCTCGCATTTTAACAATCGAAAAGTATTGAAAAATTTGTAAGTATAATTTGTAAGAATATTGTAGGGGCAAATTTTTTTGAGAATGATTCGATGTTAACATAACCTCAAACAAAGTTGTTTCATCTTTAAAATTCAATATTTATCATATTTCAAGATGACTGCAAAAAAATTTAATTTTTCATATTAAGTATAGAAAGGAATAAATACAGTATCCGTACATATTAAAAAATTTTTTGATTCGTGAACCATAACCCAAATCCCTAAAAACCGTTATTTTTAACAGATTTTGCCGATTTTTGATCAACCGTCAAATTCGATTAAACAATCAAAAAACTAAAATTTTTAATTAATTTGACAAAAAAAAATGCCAGAAACATGTATTGCACTTATATAAAAACCAAACACGTGATTTCAGCATCCTTGACACAATTTGATTATTCAAGGGCGATACAGGTTTCTGCCGTATTTTTTTCTGTAGAAGTCAATGCAAGAATTAGTTTTTTCATTAAGCGCAATGGTTGTTTGAAAATCGATAAAATGTGTCAAAAATAGCGAATCTTAGAAATTTAGGTTATGGCGCAACAAACAAACAATACACAAATATGCATGAAAGTTTTTTTTTTTTTTTAACACGATGCAAAAATACAATTTTCCACAATCATCTTGAAACATGATTTGCATTAAAAAAAATAAATGATTTCGTTTGAGGTTATGTTCAAATTCAATAATTCTCGAACAAATAAATATAATTACGGAAGCAACATAATTATTCAATAAATTAAATAAGTTTTTGAATTCGTTGCATAAAAAATAATTAAAAAAAAAAATTTCAGTTGCGAGTTGAGTCAATCAATCTTTTCTTCAACCACAATACGGGGAAGCAAAAACGAAAATTTTAATCTCCCGACTATGAAAATCTGTTGAGGGGCTCCTAAGATATTACTGATTATATCCAAAGGGACAGGCGTTTTGCTGAATGACGTATTTCGATAAAAAAATACCTCCAACGCATTTTCCAGAGAACTTCATTTTCAATCCACGCATAGCTCTCTCTACAGCGATTGTGCTCCGAAGCACGATCACTTTAACCATTCACGCAGCCACGCAATAATTTCACTAAAGCAAAAATTTATCTCCGAAACAACGAACAAATTCCCTTCATCCAACTCTCCAAGACCCTCGCCGTCCAAGCCGTTCGCTCCCCGACACACACGTCCCGCGCGATAATCCCGCGGCGCGCGGCCTAAAAAAAGCACCCATCACCCACAGCAGCATTCGAAATCCACGCCGAGCTCATCTCACCCGGGCGCGAGACCGGCACCGCGTTTTTCCCGGCAGTGCGCGCGCGAGATACCACGCCTGCTTATCGGCCGGAAGCCGGCTTCCTCGGCCGCGCAGCGCTGCGCCCGCCGTCAGCCAAGTTCAGTGTCTGCATGGCTGGGGCTTCACTTCCCTGCCGATTTTATCTCGCTCCGTATAGTTCTCTTCGCACTTTTTCGCGCTGATCGGGTGCCGATGACAGTAGGCCAACGGCAGTCCCACGTGGAAGAGTGTTATAAAGTTTTCATAAAGACCATACACTACAAAGACTTTGCATGATACCGGTTTTTAATAAAAAACCTTTGTATTGATAATGCACAAAATTTAGTTGGACATTATACATGAAGAACTTTAGCATCGATAATTTTGTCAAAGAATTACAAAATTTTGTGTACAATATTTATTCACTCTTTACAATTTTCTTACGATTTTTTCTTCTTCTAAAATGACCAATGAAAAATACTTTGTATACTTTCTCTGACTAAACGTTTTTTTAGATGTATTCTCTTTTCTTCAAAGTTTTGAAGATTTAAAGTTTTGTTTGGATATAACTTAGATCCAAACAATAGTCTTTGTACAGTCTTTGTAAAAACTTTGTAATATATTTCCACGTGGGGTCAAATACAGACACATTCGGCAGTGAAACTCATCGGGAATAAATCTCGTTTTAGTGACGCCAGTCCATCGGGATGATGGGAACAACGGCGACGATGCGCTGGCTGGTCAGGCTGATGGCGCTCATTGGAGTAGTGACCGGCGAGTTCTTCGTGATTTCCGGACCCGAGTCGACCGGCAAGAAATCCCAGGAGGACCGGGGCACGAAGACCATGCACTGCGTTACAAACGAGCTGAGCAGCGCTCTAACCTGGAACCATAATCTTGAGTGGAAGAAAAAGGCGTACAGGAATTCACACAATGTTTCTAAGTCGCAAGGTATTTCTAGTGAAGCGTGGAGAGCACAGGGCAGGGAGCCGAATCTATCATATCACAGCTGTCATCATGTCAGTCGCGTCGAAACGGCAAATATTTTCTGACTGACCTGACCTGACCTGACTTTACATACCCTGGGGTACATTGGCCGTGGCTGTACATTCGATTTAGGACTCTCTAGTCTCGCGGTTATCGTGACCATACCAAGCGAAATTACAGAAGAATAGAAAATAACAAGTTTAACTGGGGTAATGCCACTGGTTACCAACTACCAAGTGCGTATTGGTCACATTAACCGGGACCCAGTCCTTAAATCGAACGTACCTATTATGATACATGGCGCGTAATTTCGGATCCATGCAGAAAGAGAAGTTTGTCTTTATTGAAAAAACGCTACTAATATTAGTTGTTATTTTTTACGAACAATAGAATAAAAAAATAACAAACCTGTAGTATTGACCATCCGCGATGGTGTAGAAAAAAATTTGAATACCAGTATAATAGTTTCAGTGTTTTACTTGTCATCGATATTCCCTCTACTCACCCCATAATTGAAAAACCTGTCCCTATAAAAGAGATGATGGTACGGAATTTTCTGTACAATTCTGTAGATTGTACAAATTTGTTGTATCATTTCATCAATATAAAACTTAATATGGTTTTGGCATTGAGATTCATGATAAAAAACATTCTAATATTTTTGTAATATTATATAGAGGAAATTCCCAATTTCCAAACAAGTGTCGTGTTGCATAACTGTCAGTCAACTTTATGAGTTAACACGACGGTGAAACGAAATACAAAATTCGATATGTCAAGGCATATGGCACGTGACTGACATATTAATTGGGCTCTGACGTTCATATTTGACCATACGGCGCAGGATGGCTGGTTATGTACTCAATCGCCTATTGATATGTTTCCCCTCCTTGGGTTTTTAGTGTTTAGAAATGATGTGTATCCGGCCGAGGACAATCTAGAGTGTCAGATGGACAGCACCCATAGTTGTTCAAAATCCTGGACAAGGAATGGAAAGTGGGAGTACGTGTCGAGTGTCAGGAATCCGATGGCACCTTTGTTCGATAATCGATGGGAAGGCAAGTTGAGTGGTTGAATTTTGAACGGTTGAGTTTGGACTCGAGTGTTTTGCCTCGACCTCTGCAGGAATGATCATTGTTGACAATTCTGTTTGCAGATCTGGAGGAATTCAAAATGACAGGTGCCTCGGAATTCGTGGGCAATATTCCAATCGAGGGAAGTCTAGCAGTATCGATTCGGGGTGACGTGGAAGCTGAATTTGCATTCTGCAATAAACCTAGCACTGATAGTTACTGCTTTGAGATTGTTCTTGGAGTTATGAAAGATATCCCAAGTAAAATCATGATGTGCAAAAAAGGTGTCAACCTTTGTGAGCCTATTGGTTCTGGCCGTGTAAGTGAACTCTTTTTTTTCCCCCAATGCTTTTTTTTTCATTTCATAATGTAATTTCGCGAAAAAAACTGCGTTATAATATATTACGTGCAATGCGTCGATTTGTGATTCTAGCCAATATCTATATCAGCAACGGAGTGGAAGACTTTCGTACTTCAATGGAATTTTAAATCGAAGTGGATTTTATCGATATACGACTCGGTCGGTAGCATTTTTAATAATGCAACATTAAGCCCTGTTAATGACTTTAGAAGTTCCCCCAAGGCTGATTGCTATCTTTTTGCTAAAAGCCCAAGTTCGCTGCTCATGAAATTCCATAAGTGTAAGTATTCAAAACGAATATTCACGGTCGGATCCACAACTATGCTATAGCATCACGTATGAAAAAGTTCTGCAGGAAAACATGTAGAAAATCTGCAGGGAAATCTGCAGAAAATTCTGCCGTTTTTCATGCAGAAACTACAGGAAATTCTGCAGGTGAAATTCTGCAGTGTGTTCACCTGCAGTTTTTATTTCTTTCCATTTTTTAAAAAATAATATCGAAATGTGATTTTTTTGTAAGGTATATTAGCCACAATAGGTTTTGTTATCGATGGTATCATTCTTATGACACCACCAAAATAAGGGGTTGAAGTACTTTATCTCAATTTTTTCAATTATTCTAAAATTGGTATCATCATACGAATGATAACATCTATTATGACTGTATACCTTGTAAAAAAACCAAATCTTGATATTATTTATTGAAAAATGGTAAAAAATGAAAACTGCCGGTGAAAACACTGCAGTTTGACCTGCAGAATTTCCTGTAGTTTCTGCATAAAAAAACTGCAGAATTTTCTGCATGTTTTCCTGCAGAACTTTTTTATACGTAATGGGGTGGTTGCTGGGAAAATAACAAGCAACGATACATAATGTAAGATGCACCTAATTAAGAATAGTAGGACATAAAGTAAACTAGTAATCGTATACATAGTATACTCTACCCTGTGACAGATGTGACACAAAAATCATTTGATGAATTGCCCAGAGAAAAATCTTTTTTGTAGGATTAATGTGCGCTAATTAAATTTAATAAAAATAAAAAATGGTATGATTTATGAAGATTAGTTAAAAATCAAAATAGATTGAATTCTTCATTACTGTTGTTAACTGAATCTGAGTTGACAATGCAATGGACAGAATCAGTGACGAGTTTGCTTTCAAACAATCCAGAAAAAAGTTTTTAAATTACTAAAAAAAATGTTAAATCAACTCTTTTATTTTAAGATTAAAGTTCATAAAGCACATGCTTATTTACATTTATTGTTCAATTAAAGATTATTCAACCTTAATTATTTTAAAATCATAATGCATTTTCAAAACAAAATTTGTTACCTTACGGGGGGCAGCTCTAGTTCATCATAATGCTGCAAAAACTAAAATCCGGCCCTATTAATATTCAACTAAACTAATTACACCCTGGATCCTCGTTAATTAATTTGTTTATTTATCAACTAGATGGTTATTCTCTGACAACGCAAAGTAGATCAGAACTCCTAAGCCCAAAAATAACGACAAGCTCGTCAGATAGAAACATGTGCATCGAAATGTCAATTAGTTTGTGCAATAATTGTATAATGACCGTCGATATTGTCGATCACAATAGCAGTAAAATTATTAAAACTGGAAGAGTTTTTGATAGTAAAAAAAAACAACACACCGTTTACAACATACCGGGATGGATGTACGTTCGAGTAGATACGACTTTGCCGGGAGATATGAAACAACCGGTCAGGTGGAGAATCATGACCTTGTCGAATAGTAGTGAAAGCACAAATCTTTTTTGGGCTGTTTCGAACGTTCGTCGCTGTAATAATGGTAGGTTAATAACTATCTTCACGCCCCTCCAAATTACATTAATAACCGGCACATTACGATTTCATAGGTGTTGTAAAAGTTGCAAAAATTGAAGCTTATCAGGATTTCGAATCGGGGTACTTTTGGCCAAATATCACGTGTCAAAAACTTTCCATTGATCATTCGTCGTCAATCATTTCGTCTACTGTTCTCGAGGACAAAACCAAAAAAGCAGGTTTGTTGATTTTCACTTCGTAAGAGGATTTCCTTACAATAATCAGTAATTGTTATTGGTGGTTGGGGAGATTTCCACGCGTGAAAAGATTTTTTCAAAAAAAAAAATTAAAAAAATCACGAGTAATACCTTTTACAGGAAGGCAGCCTTGCGAAGAAGGGGCGATTGGTCCTTCGTGCTTGGTCAGTTGTTCCAAACTCTTTCTGGAGAACAAAGATTGCAGTAAACTGCTGGATTGCGATAAAAGCGGTTGCTCTTGTGCTTCAGGCTTCCTGTGGCCCACATGTACACGTAAGTTGCCTGACATTGTTCAGTAATGAATCTGAAACTCGTAGACATAATCATTTACAAAGCTTGCATCGTCGATCATGCAGGTTGTCCAGCATCAAGTTATGGTTTTAATTGCAAAAAATGTGGCAACTGCGCTCGTGGTAGTTGTAGTTTTGGCACAGGAAAATGTAAGGACGGCTGCGAAAACACGGATCAAAAAATATTCCTACCCCCTTACTGCAAGACAGGTAATAATCGTATAGTCATCATACGTGTTAGGGAGTTTTCATAGTAATCGAATGAACTGATTGATTTTATTGCGATTGTCAGGCATTGGACCACCAATGGCGCCAGAAGTTGATTTCATAAATACAACATGCATCAGAGTATTTTTGAAAGTTCAAAGGGAGTTTAAAATCATCCCAATAATAGTTAACTTCGAAATCTGGGTGAGCAAGGAAGAACTAACTTTAACTTTTTATCCGTCTAAAACGTTTCTCTGATTAGTTGATTCACTTCAGGCAAATTCATCTGAGCCCGCTTTTTCGAGCAAACCTACGTGGACTAATGTAACCACTGCCAATATTGATACATTTTTCGATCGACTGTCACCTGGTACGCACTATAGAGTCAGAAGTATTTTTCACGTTGATAATAAGACCATGCGTGGCAATTGGACGAATCTTACGACACCTTGCATAGGTCGGTTATATCAAATAAAATCATGAAATTTGTTTATTGCAAATTGAACATTAATTTTATGACGATTGAATTTTTGTAGAATCCATTGCTTTGAATTTCGTCGTATCTAGCGATAAAACGAGCATAACTATCGATAATCGGGTGGACATTCACAGTAACGATTCATGTCCGTACACGTGGTATCGCGTGCAGTTGTTTAATGTTAACGAAACAAAAATCATATTCAACGACTCGACCCCTTTTCCAAAAGTATTTGCTGATTTAGAATTTTTCACTAACTATGACGTTGTCATATCGTCGAGCAAAGAGATATTCAAGAGATCAATCTACACTTCAGAAGGAGGTAAAAATTATGCACTATCAAACAATCCGCTATTGATTCATGAAAAACAATTTTACATGACTTTTTGCAGCACCCGATTGTGTATTAGATGTAAAAATTTTATCTGAATCCGAGGACATGATCCACTTCGGCTGGAAGCCTCCGTTGAAACCAAACGGCATGATTGTTAACTATACAGCCGAAATTAAAGTGAGTCAGGTGAAATATTTTTTTTAATCACAGTGTAAGATAAACGTTTTAATTCAATTTCCCTTTTTAGCTTATAAAGTCATGGGGCTGCAGTAATATTGATGATCGTAACGAAATCATTCAAATGCAAACAATATCAAACACTCCTACTGATGAATTCAGTCACTCATTCCATGAATTAAGGCCATACACAAAATACCTAGTCACAATATATGCTTCAACTGCAAAACACCAGGGTGAAAAAGCAACGCTCGAATTCTCCACAAAGGCATTAGGTGAGACTATAATTGTACAAAATAATATGGTACATTAAACAAATATTTACATGGAAAACTTACTTCATAAGTCCATTATTATTAAAAGAAATACCGACCGAAGTATACAGCAACTTGCGAGTCAATTACAAACCAGATGAAACACGTGCCGATCTTATTGAATGGAGCCCACCAAGTGATTGTTCAACCATAACTGGGCCTATCGAAGCCAGTAAATTGTACTTTAAAGACTTGGACCGTTATTTCATAGTTGAGAAGGAATATCATTATCTACTTAAAAAATCAATGTTTGATAGCAATAAATTCTACGAAGTTTACTTATATGTACTAAGATCTTCTAAAAGTCAGGAAAATAGAACAGCATATATAAATATGAATTTTACACTGCTTGCACGAGGTAAGTAAAAAGTCATCAAGAGTATAGATAATATACAGCATATTTATAAATATGATGACATTTAAATCATCAAAGTTTCGAAATTTTTTAAGAACCACCAACTGTTCGAAACATTGAAATCATCGAAGTAGATCCCCAAAACAAGACCACAATTTTGAGATGGGATCCTCCCATTCCCCCTCTTTATGGGACGCTGGACCATTATTCGATAGCTTTTTGTTATAAAATATTAAGACAATGTGATACAAACAATAAAATTATTGTTGATCCAGGAGCGTTTTGTAACCTTTGGGATTTTTTTAAAGATTCACTGTGTAGTACTGTTTACATTCCAGATGCAGAATACGATACAATCGAGGTAAATACAACTACTTTAATAAATCGAAATCACACGGTGCATTAAACAACGTGCTTATTTTCAGATCAGAGCTTACAACGCAAATATAACGATTGGATCAGAACCAATATATGTGCCTCTAATAAGGAGTGAATTGGGTAGGTACCACATATATTCTTCCGATGTAAATGGACTACTTGTATCTTTGAGTACAAGTGTTTGATAATCAATATAGTATCATCTATTTTCATTTTCAGTACCATCAGCTCCCAACAATTTATCAGTCCATGTTCACGAAAACAATTCTACGGCAAGTATATCTTGGATACATCCGTTCAGATCAGGTGGTAATATAGTGAAGTTCGAAGTTGTAACACAACTTGTCGGCAGCGAACTGAGATTAAAACCGTGGAAAAGTAAAACCTCCACACTGTTTATAGAAAACTCAGGTTATCGATCGAGTTACTCTATGAATTTACAATTGTTTCCAACCTCATCATTTCTCGTTTTCGTCAGAGCTGTAACATCAACCGGTAAATTTGGGGACGAAGCCAAACAAAACATCAGACTGGTAGATTATGTTAGTTTCAATCCCACAAAGATAAAAGCGAGGGTTAATGAGGACCTGATGTACGTTACTATACCTGAAACATTATACGATGTCAATCATAGTAAGATAGTTGTCTTGGTGCAAGGTGAAAAATATTGCGACGAAGGTTTACATGAGAATAATAAAACTTATTCATACATGGATAAACAAAGCATTCCTAAATACAAACTTACATGGATAGCTGCTATATTAACTGTAAGATAAAATTTTCCGCATCATTTATTGAACAAACGTTCTGGTATCAATAATGTAATTTTTTAATTCAATCAACCTATTTTTAGGAACCAATGTCTTATGAAAATAAGGAATTCAAAATTGGTGATGGCCAAGTAAAAGGAGAATTCAAAAACTATGCATTGTGTGAAAAAGAATATTATCAAGTGCATTTGATATACGTTTCTGACATGAACAAACATACAAATACTACAGAGGAAAAAAAAATACTTCAAACCTTTAAAACGGATCCAGTTTACATGGACAGCTTTCAGATTAAGTGTGCCCAGTGGATGATACCTCTCTCTTTGATTATCATTATTGTGTTAATATCATTACTGATAGCTTATCGAAAAAAGTAAGTCTTATTTATTGTATTGTATGAGTCTATAAAAAAAAAGTATATACATTTATAAACACATATGATCATCAAGAAAAAAAGCTTTTTTTTTGTGTTAGAGTCGTAAGTAACCGACGTTCTAATAATTATCCTTACGTAAGATTACTAGGATGCTTCAGACGAAATAAACCGAAAACCAACCTACCGGAAAATGTGCCCTTGTCAAATGATTATGGTAATAGGAATAGAAAAAATGACGGGGACAATGGTCTAAAAGTTAAAGAAACCAAAAATCTTCTAAATAGTGAATTATATATTGGTGGTAAAAATGAAACATATTTAATGCCTATAAAAGTAAGAGACTTTGAGGATTACTTCGAAAATGCATACAAATCTGGTGCTCTGGAAACAGAGTATATGGTAAAAGTTTGATTTTTTTAAATTGAAAACTATTATTTTCATCATCATTATCATTGTTATTTTAATTATGTTTTAAGACATTTAAAAGTGGACAAACCAAGCCATGTACTTATGGATCTCAACCTGAAATCAAACAAAAAAACAGATATGCAAATCTATTTCCATGTAAAAAGAGAATTTTTATGTTATTATAAATTTATATTGAACACATTGATTACGTTGTTAAATGATTTTGATTTTAGATGACGAAACTAGAGTTGTATTAGAAAAAATACCTAATGAGCCTTACTCGGATTACATCAATGCTAATTTTATAACGGTAACTGACTTTTGTTGTTACCAAATCCATATTCTGTAATACCAGAGATATTCATGTTGTGTGATTGTTAAAGGGTTACGAAAGAAAAGAGAATGCTTATATAGCCACGCAAGGGCCAAAATCAAGAACCGTCATCGATTTTTGGCGTATGATTCTTCAAGAAAAAGTTGAAATTATCTGCATGATGGCAAATATTGTCGAAAACGAAAAAGTATGTGATAAAATATAATATCTGACATTGTACAATAACAATATAACAATTTTAAAAACTAATAAATCATATTTTTAGATTAAATGTGAACAGTATTGGCCCATGACGGTTGGAACGACAGTATTGTATGGAAAGATATCAGTGAAATTTGTTAGTGAAGAAATACATTCCGATTATACATATAGAAACTTCCGGATTTTTCGTGAAAATCAAGACCGAATGGTAAGCAAATAATCAGCACCAAAATTTAAACAAGTGGCTAAAATTAATAAAAAGACTACACTTTTCCATATAAGGCATGACTGATACGTTTATTACCAGAGCAGATAATGTACATAACACAAATAACATATTATTCAATATTATGTTGCATTTTTTTGGAAACCCAATTTGTGTCTTAAATAAAATCATCAGCTGTTGTAGAACAATTCGTAAGTTAATTTTAAACGAGTTTAGAGCATTTGGATAGAATAATTGGGAACATTTTTTTAAGATCCACTTCCTCAGTATTTAATGTTTAGTGTTTGTAATAAAAGTTGAACCTAGCAAAACGACTTTTTTGCAATAAAAATGATTATCTTGATTTAGAGCTTTAAAATGACGAAATAAAAAAAATGTTTAATACTAAGAAATTTACATAAAATCTACATTTTTTGTATCTAACTATTTGTCGTAAAAGATCAATAAAAAAAGGTTTTATTCTAATAGGATCTACAAATTTTCCCCGGAACACATTTGTATAAAATTTCAATTTGCGAAGTTATAGTAGTAAAATGGCCGAGAATTGTTTTCCCTCTCATGAAACTTCACCAAATGCAAACTGTAAGATTCTATATTAAAGACAAAACTATGTACCGACTTTGAGCTTAATCGCATAAAAACTGCTTGAGTTAGAGTGGAAACTTGATTACATACATAATGTAAAGTACTCGGACCAACTTCATTTATGGTCGAAGATTGAGTCGCGCTCTAAATTGACGATTTACGTCTGGTTACACTTTTAACTCTGGTGATAATTGATATCCAATCAGTGCCATATTGTCATACTTGTTTCCTCTAGTTACTGGCATTCAATCCCAATGATGCAGTCGTGCCTAAAAAAGGCCTAATATCTAAAATTGAGTACATTTCATAGGTGCAACACTTACACTACACAGCGTGGCCGGATCACGGAGTGCCATCGAATTCGCACTCAATCGTCTCATTTTTAAAAGAACTACACAGGCATGCGCCAGTTTCTAGAGATCCGGACGCTCCACCAATTGTAGTTCACTGTAGTGCTGGAGTTGGACGAACCGGGACCCTCATCGTCCTTGACATGGCTATTTGTCGAGCCTTTTCTGAAAACGTAATAACACTTTGACACATAAAATAAGATCAATCATTGATTCGATTTTCACAATGTTCATGTTTTACAGGTCATTGACGTTCATGCTAACGTCCTTTCTGCTAGAAACGACCGATTAAATATGGTAGATAACGCAGAACAGTATTTACTTATACATTTAGTACTCGTTGAATATTTCAATTTGCAAGATACGTGCTTGATTTGCAATGACGACCTTCCCGAAAGTATAGCGAAGGCGAGGGAAAACTCGTTAGCCTATTACAACAGGTTAGTCTTTTTTTAATAATCATAAATAATGTTCTTAACGTTCACCTTATAATTTTTAGGATTTTGAAAACCGATTGGTGGAATAGAATCTTAGGTTCAGCACAACCACCAGAGAGGCCATTATCTGCCAAGAATATGGAAAAACATAGGTTTCCTGAAACAGCAGGTATTTTATATTATAAAGGAGGAAGAAGGTTGTTAAAAATATTTTAAAATTGAAACATTTAACATTCATACAATTCATGTTGCAGTCAGCATCAATAGATTGTACTTGAAAAGATCAAATAATGCTGATGAGGATAGCGATTATATCGCTGCTTCATCAGTTATAGGAATATTTAAGGATTGTCAATACATTACCACGCAACTTCCATTGCCGTCTACATCTTCAGACTTCTGGAGGATGTTATCAGAACAAAACGTAGAATATGTACTAGTTTTACAGCTACCCAACTTACACGATCCGGTAAGGCGTGTTCTACGTTGCAATATTCAAAGTAACAATATTATTTCATATTACTAGTTAAATCGTCATCTTACCATTTCTCTTTTAGACTTATTGTGAAGTAGTACCAGAAAGTAAAGAATTTGGGAATACAAAGTACCTTAGAATTGTTGAACAAGAGGACTCAAAAATAGACTTAAAGTATTATTTAGAGGAAGAAGTTATCATCATTGATAGTTCTGAGGTAAGGTTCAGAGTCTAGTTAGCTAGAATAAGAATTTTTTAATATACTTTCATCTCTCCTGGTTGAATTAAGAAATCTTTTCTAAAATAAGGTGAATTTCTTCTGGTGGTGGGTAAGTAATAATTTCTAATGCAATGTGTGTTTACTTTCTCTTTTAATTCGATAACAGCAGCCAGAAAAAAACCAAAAAGTCAAAATAATTAGTTACAAAAACTGGTCGAAATCGTCGTTTCCTTCAGCAGAAGACATTGTTAAACTTTGGACGGTTATCGAGGATCTACCGAAAAATAATAAGAGTCCTATCGTGGTAACATGCCGGTAAACATTTGAACCCTATGATTTGAAAAACATTAGAATTATTTTTAACATCCCTTTCTTTTGATCAATACAATAATTTTAGAGACGGAGTTACTGCATGTGGCCTTTGGTTGGCTTCGGTTCATTTATTAAAAAGAATGAAAATCGACAAGGAATGTGACGTGCCTCTGGCTGTACGTACCATTCAGAAGTGTCGAAAGGATTACATAAGAACAGTGGTAAGATCTAGATTCTAAAGTGTTATGGTTCTGAGAAAATAAATTTTATAATATTCTTTTCAATTTTTCCAGGATCATCTCGAGTATCTTTACAATGTGGCTCTGGCATGGTTTAAAGAAAGTAAAAAAATCATGGAATAATATATTACGACGCAAGAGTGCGAAAAAGGTGATTTTCGCTTAGCTAGAGTGATAACTCTCACACTCAGACATTAATGTGTGATATACTTTGACACAAAAGGCTAGCAGCTTGGCTTCTGCACTGCTCCAAATAATTAAAGTAGAGCTTTTTATTCTTGTTGCTAAAGCACGTGCAAAGAAACGTTCTTCATGACAAAAATTTAGTGCTTCAAACCGGTTACTTGGAAAAAAAAAGTTAAACTTTATGCTAACAGCGTCAAAAACTCATTGTATTAATATTACCAATCTGCGTTATACGTATTGAGGAGTTGTCACGAGATTATAGTACACTAGACGGAAAGATATTCGTGCCCCGCGAAGTTTTAATTCACTAATGAAAGGGGATATGTAGGACGACCAGCCAATTAGAAAATAGCTTTTCAAATTTCGCGGGGCACGAATATCTTCCCGTCTATTGTACTTCCAGTAACAGTGCCCTAAAATAGATTTACCTACAAGTGATAAATTTATTGTTTTTAATATCAAGTTTTATAGTGTTAATCGACGAGTGGTGCAATGTTTAATGTACAAATATATTTACTTTAAAGTTAATTATTAATAGTATATTACGGACCAAAGGAACAAAGACACAAAGTACTTATGCCATTCACTCCCCGTGTGTAACTGGCATCAATTTAGTGGAGAGCGGTCGTTGGCTCAGTAATTAGCGTGCTAGCCTCGGAAACTACACCGTTCTAGGGGTCGCGGGTTCGATCCCCGGTCAGTGCACTCAGATTTCTTTCTGTAAGTTCTGGTCGGGAAAGGAACTTGACACCGAAAAATGCGTGTGCGCAAAAATGACTTTTGGCAAAATCTTATTGACTAAGTAATAAGTAAAAATTACTAATGCTGTAAAATGCGAAGCTCAGCTCTATTTAGAAAAGAAAAGGTGCGATATGACTGAATAATATTCAGTGAATATGAAAAATTATCTTTGTAATGAAGAATATAATATATGATCTATGTGCGACAAATATGTATATGCTCTGCGATATGCAATTGCGAATTAAATTGTAATAATTCACGGATCTATGTACTACTTCGGCAGTATGTACTTGTATACGAAAAAAGAGCCAGTCAATAAATTAGTTTTTTTTTTAATATCAAGTAGCATGCTTTATTCCCGTGGAGCGTACATACACGATTGTTTACCATACTCGGCCGAAAGTTTGTGCAATTGCATGTATACTTAATATATATTATTGAAACACAAACAAGATCAGCCAGACAACAAAGGATCGTTCTTCACAAAGCAGTCGTTAAGGACTAAGTACACGAGATCTTCAAATATTAGTTGAACCATACAGTAATGCGAGAAGAAGAAAAATTTAGTGTATAGGTGCATTTAAAATCTCGTAACGTGTGTGGTATGGTGAATAATTGTTGTGCCTGTACTGATTTCCCCTATAAGTGTGTTTACAGTATTTCTTTCTCTTGAAAATCCATATAATTAAGTGTGTTTTTATTTAGAGTCTCGGTAAATGCAGCGTCAAGTCAGTCAAGTGTAAATATAACCTATAGGCTCTGTGCTCGTAGACACCGGCTGCATAGTGAGTCGGAGTCATAGAGATCTCTATTGTCGGAGTAGTTACGGAAATGCATGGAGGAGTAAAGCGTGGTTCATCGCTGTAGATAATTTTTTTCTAAATATTGAGATCCTTTCTGATACGTTAACTACCTCGATAATAATCTCTAGAATCTTTTACTTTCTGTGCTAAAATTTTTTTTAACATGAGATTTTGCTCTAGCAATCTGTAAAACATGTCTTTCTCTCTTCGTCTCTCGTACGTGTGAGCTACATTGCATGTGTGAGTGAAGTCAGTAAAGTGTATCTGGTGTCCGACTCTGACAGTCAGACTGTCAGAGTCAGAGAGATAGAGACATTAATACATGCAACGTAGCTCACACATACAAGAGACAAAGGAAGAAAAAAATGTTTTACATCTTTCAGGAGCAAAATTTCATGTTGTCATGTTGAAACAAATTTTAGACCAAAAGGTAAGATGTTAGAGATTTTTATCGAGGTTTTTAACGTATGCGTTAGGATCTCAATATTTAGAAAAAAATTATATACTGCGATAAACCACGCTAGGATATTATTCAATAAATATAAAATATTATTAAATAAATACACAATATTACTAAGTAAAAGTATAATAATTCTGAGAATGCGTGATAGTGGATGTACTAAAATATTTATTAAGTACAAATAAAACTGTGTTTGCTGCAGATAAATCTGTTTATTAAATGTAAATATTCATTTATTCGTATTCGTATACATGATTTATTTGATTCAAAAAAAATTTATTTGTGAGAAACAAATTTTTTGTTCATTAATTGTTGATTTACTCCTCGGAATCCGGGAGTATTAGCGAACTTTCGGCGTGGGTATGGTAAATAGTACATTACTTAACTAGGGAGAAACATTTTTTAACATAACTTGACGTAACTTTTATTCAAAGCTATTTATATTGATTTATTTTTCATTGTAACATAAACCGTTTCTATATTTTAAACAGTCTTGTCTTTTTTTTAATTTTCAAACCTCTATAAGTGGTATATCTGGATAACTGCCATTTCTCCAATACTGATAATTGTTCGAGGAAACATTAATTGTTAAGATTCTACAGTTAACAACACTCATATCTGCAGAGTTTGTTCTAAATCGTTGAGCTTTATTTGTAATGAACCAAATTCTGCCGTTATTATCGAAAGCGAAGGACTTTGGCCACTGTATTTTTTCATGATCCTCAGCTAGAATTTTTTGGTTTGTGGAAAAAGGCCATTTTTTCGTATCCCACATTCCAACTTCATCTTTGGCCAAAAGACCAAAGTATAGAACTCCGTCGGCAGACATTCCTATTCCATCACTTTGAGATACTTTTTTGCCCAAAGATTGCACATAAGCTAATACGCCAGGAAAAAAATAAAAAAATTAAGTATATAATAAGAAATACTGTGAATGTTTAATTTTGGTACAAAATAAAAAAATTATTACCAGGGTACGTTTCATTTGTAACGTTATGATATTTCAATATTGACGTGGGAACCGTAAAAATTTCATACGATGACAACGCTGTGTAATAAACCGATCTATTCTTCGTCACAGAGACAGGGTCTAAGGTTATTCCACTCACTGAGCATTTATTAACCAGTTTTGTCCCATTGACCACTAACTCTAACGCTTCGGCATTTTCTTTCATTGATTCATCCCTTACCTTCCAGGATGTCATATTTTCTAAAGAGAACACAATTATTCCTGGGTCCTGGTTGTCAGAGTCAGTAATGTAAGCCATACCGCCATCCTCATGGTCTAAAACAATGTCGCTCAATAGAACAGAATCAGGATGTGCTACTTCTTCCGGAAAAACGTAACTGTCGATGACTTGCCCTTCTTTTTCCAAATCCAATATTACCAACCTAGGTGGACACATGACTCTTGGTTCGGATGACAGAAATTCACTGCGACCGTTATCAATTACCCACATTCTACCGATAGGATCGATTTCCATACCATGTACAAAATGAAACGACAAGCAATTGTCCATCTTTTGCATTCCCCAATCGGGGTAAGGTTCAAGAAGTGGTGAGAGTGCGGAATTGACCAAAGGAATCGAAGCCAACGTTACCGGGACACCTTTTCTCCAGCGGGGTATCGTCAAATAAAGGCGATCTTTCCATATTTTGATTCCGGAAATCAAATTGTTTTCAACTACGTATGACTTGTTACAACTGGCACTACTGTCACTATCTTGATTCGGCCACGTGAAGTTAATGTAGTTCCACTGAAACTCAACTTTGGTAGTAAGGGTTTCTGACCTGGTTAGACAGAGTGAAAAACTGAATAATACTGTTAAATATTTCATCGCGTTATACTGATACGTCTTATTTACATGAAGATACAATTACGAATACTCGTGCAAAGTGAACTTTACACTCTCCAGTACTGCATGCGTGTTTGGCAAGAACATCGAAGAAAAAGAAAAAAGGGCTTATCTTACGATAACGATAATTGGAATACTAAGTATTTGACCGATTGCGCGTGAGTGTGCATCTTCGAACGAGCGGAACTTGCATAGAAACAGCCAGTGCATCTTGAGATAAGAGGAACACTCGCACTTATAAAAGATACATGCATGGTGTTGAAACGTATTGTCTCTGTTTTATGAAAATGCGCGAACTCTTAACTGAGGTCTTGACGCGATTACCGTTTTTACTGAAAAGTGGCATTCAGCAGTTTGAACGAGCACCTATGGGCCATGCAATGTTAGTAAAATAAAATTCTGTGGTTCAAGTATACTAATGATAAAAGTACAGCTAATGAAGAATCGTTTTGATATGATTTCAAAGTTATTTTAACTCTTGAAATTTCAAATTACATTTCGGCTCGTACATCCAGAAAAACATGGTGTTTAAAATGAACACAAAATTATCGTAGCAAGATATTTTGATCGAACATGTTAAGTACCTATGATTTGGAAATAGATTTGTCAAAAAATCAGTTTATGAAGGGGTCGCGATGAGCGTTAAGATCGCAGGAATGATTTCATTTTTTATTCATTGGGTAACAAAAACCACAAAAAAACTCTTCATAAAGAATTTCATAGATTCTCAAAGCAGCTTCCCGGTAAACTCACATACAGAGACAATATGTAGCTGTGAAATAGCCGCCTGAAAAGGATCGTTCTACATTCTCCGGAAAAAAAGAGCCCGACTCGTGCGCGAACCAGAGCAACGAATAGCCGATCCCTCAAGGCCTCAAGTTCTCACAAATAAAATAGGACAGAAGGAAAGCCGTGCTATGCCTTACAGAATCTGATATCGCGTCATCAGGAGAGCGACACCTATAGACTCCTTCCGCGAGAGCTAATGAGTTCTACTAAAAAGCTCGAGCATCAGCTGAATTAGTCCAATCACGACGACGACGACCCTGCACCTACATCCGATACCTCTTATCTCGTCCTCCATACACGTGAGTATAAGCACTGCACGTGTACTTGCACGTATCACTTTATCCCGTTCAGCAGTAAAATAACCGTCACTCGTTCGAACACCTTACATACTTATAGCTTTTGAAAAAAGCGCTCTGCACGCACTCTCATTGCTTACAAGCTCACACTCGCTCCTATCGCGCTCTCCGCTATTATCGAACGTACACTAGTCGGAACTTAATTCGTTAAGCGACTAATTTAAACATTCAATTCCCATTAGCTGGTTTCATATACCAAAACCTCTTTCACTCTAGGATTTCATGCTTTGCGCTTAACGAATAATTGATGGGCTCAGGGTTGCCAGTTTTGGCGATTTGTCGCCAAATTGGCGATTTTTGACCCAGCTTGGCGACAAAATTTTTCATTTGGCGACTGGCGACTTTTTTTGGCGATTTTTTCGAAACACATCCTTAATATGCGTCCAACATATAAATATAGTTTTAAAAATCTTACCAGCACACACTACCGCCATCTGACGACAGAAACAAGCCCATTATTGAGCTACGGCTAGTTGGACAACACTGGCCGTTACTTTATTCGCAAATGCTGAAGTTTGAAATTAGAGAGGTTATATTGTGCAACCAATTAATATAAAAATAGCTTTTCGAACTTTGCGGGTCGTGAATAAAGTGCCGGCTAGTGTACAATATATATTATGATGTATGTACACACATGTTATAGTATTTTTTTTCCGCTCTGACTATCATTACAAACACAGCCATGTAGGTGCAAGTGTGGGCGGGGCGCAGCTTCTAATCAGATGCTAATCGAACGCGAGTTAACTCGCGAGTTAACGCGCACGCGACGTGTGTCTTTCCTTGCTCCCGAGCCCCCTTGTCCGTGTCTGCGCCCTTTTCCGAGTGATCTTTTCCTTCGCGGGAGTATAGGTATGTAGGTTCGAGAGACGGGAAAGAGGCTGGGACGCTTGTTTTAATCAGGATCGAGATATTGCGGTCACGCTGAGTGTAGCACGGTAGATGTATTACACGGAGGGATGGGCCGGTGAGTATATGGGTATGTAAGAGATGCCAGCCAACGATTGATTTACGTAAATGAGCGTCCGAGCACTGGTGTGGCTGTTTAAGTACTCTTTATTTTTTTCTGTTTTTTCATTTTATCTTCGAGCAGCAAACACGCGACGCCGGATTTGTTTGTCTGTTTGTGGATTGTTGATTTTTTGATTTGAGTGTAAAAATATTTTAACCATCTATATGAGTACATTGGTGCTTGTCCAATGTGGTTATCGCAACGATTTCAAGGATGATTTTACATTGTTATATTTATAGAATGTATCAGAGAACGCGACAAGACCATTTTTCTAGAATCGTCAAATAAAAACTTATCGCTTCACCACAGAGGACGACAAATCAAAATTATAAATACGCATCATTCAGCTGATGATCAAAGTACTTACACCATTCTCCCAAAACGTCCGATTGTACGTAAATATGTATGTGTTAGATCGCAGACAATTTTTATCGAACTGGGCAAATATTCTTTATTTTTCCTTGTATTTGAAATTAGGCGTTGCAAAAACAAAAGAATTTTTTATTGAGGCACACCTATGAACATAATTTTTTCTTGTTCTACATACTCTCAGCAACGAGGAAAAAATTGTATGCCAGTATTTTAGGCTTTGCGACATCATTTTTCATGACGCTAAAGATTATAATAATTGATTGTCGAAAAACACGAAATATGCATTATATAGATAGGACTCGTACTGCGTTTTTGTAAGCAGCTTCTTACTATAAAGCTGCACAACTTTGAGCTTCTTTAGAAGTATTCAAGTTTTTCATTAAAAAATGTACAAATATTTTCAAATTTTTTCTAGTTAAAAAAAAATTACCATAAAATCTTATCCCAATAATTTACACATTATTTTGCATCAAATAACTTACAGTGAGTGTTCTAAATATTAAAATAAATAATTACGCGTCATAAACAATGCAGGATTTAGACGTCGCAGTTATTTTCTTATATCTACAATCATTTAAGGAGGCTCCCACGCCACGGCCGTGCGTATTCGGGTGCCTATCACGAAGTTACGTTCAACTCGACAGTACTCAAAGAATACTAAGCGTTTCAGGCCCAAAAAATGTATAAACGTTTCTCAGAGTATCTTCACGGAGAGAAAAATCATAGGTCTGTCCCATAGGCGCCTCTGGTAAAAGTCAACTGAAGCGGGCACCAGTGTTCGCACAATGCAGTTAATGCCATGGCCTCATGTACACGGTGAATGTGCAGCCTGCGCTATTCGCTACGCGCGCAATCGGAGGTGGCGCCATCCGCAGTGAACAGCTGTCAAAAGTTCTTTACATCAAAACAATGCAGTTTAATGGAGTGTAGACAATAAATTTAGA
>JAPYYV010001589.1:0-23955 GCA_030522625.1 Copidosoma aretas | reverse complement strand
TTTTTTCACGCAAATGCTCGTCGGGAGCGAGTAGCGGCGAGCGAGCGGCGAGTTAAAATCACCCACGCGCCCGATACTTTTCGACGATCCACCCGTCCCAGCCCCGCTCTGGTGCACGTTGTCACACGTATGCGACTGTCCTTTGCCGCGCAGCCGCACCGTCGCCGGTCTGCTCGGAGAAGCCGCCGATCTGCAAGAGCTCGAGCTGCGCCGAGAGCACCAGGCCGTACAAGGACCAGCCGGCGAGCGGCGCGTCGCCACCGACGAGGGACAAGCTCAGGGCCGAGGACAAGGCCCGCAGACGGGTGCGCGGCCAGCAGCAGCAGCAGCAGCAGACCCATCCGCAGCCGCTGGATCAGCAGCAGCAGCAGCAGACCCATCCGCAGCCGCTGGATCGGACCGTGTCCGCGCCCCTCGATACCATTAACAAACTGGGTACGTCGGGATCGTCTCCGCCGACGGGGACGCGGGCTTTTTTTGGTTTATCAATACCCTCTGCCCAACAGACGACGACGCGTGCCGGAGGATCCTCCTGGACCACGAGCGCGAGCGGGAGGGCAAGTTGCGCGACATCGCGGCCTCGCTCACCCAGCCCAGGGCCAGGCGCAACAAGCCGAGGGCCTCTGCCGAGCCGACCCGCGACGTCGTCGACGCCGCGGCCGTTGTCGCGCAGCAGGACAAGCTCGTGAGTGTTGTACAAGCCAGCTGCCGTTCTCGTGGGACTCGTCTTTGCGCCGTTCTTGTGCCAAACACGTTTTTGCCAACAGATCAGGGGAGACCCGGACGGCTGCGTGCTGGACGTGTCGGGGAACCGGTACTCACCGACGTCCGAGCTCAGGGTCGACCTGCCGGCCGAGGACTTGCTCAACACGAAGAAGGGCTGGCTGATGAAGCAGGGCGCGAACAAGGAGTGGAACAAGCACTGGTTCGTCCTGCGCGGCTGCGGCCTCATGTACTACAGGGATCCCAGTGCCGAGGACAAGGGCATCATGGACGGCGTGATAGATCTTAACACCGTGACCGGCGTCGCGTCGGTACAGGTGGCCCGCAACTACGGCTTCCAAACCATCGTAAGCCCGCTCTCTCTGATTTACCCAAGTTGGCTTGTCCGGTGTGTGTGTGTGTGTGTGTGTGTGTGTGTGTGTACAATGAGAGAAGTAAAAGCTTTATACTATTAACGTGGTCAGTTAATTATAATCGTACCGTAGTGTTATGCTGTTTTTTTTTTTTTTTAAAGAGTGCAACTATTAACTCACAAAAGTTTATAGTAATCGTCGCACGTTTGTTATAAACTGACGATACGTATTTAACGTATTCACACGTTAATTATAAACGTACGAGATGTTAAAACCTCTTAGAAATTCGTACGTTAATAGTTAACGGCCCAAGGTTTACTATAACCTTTTCGTCTACTGAGTGATATACCATGCAATGATTTCGTTGCAGACCTGGGACGACCGGGGCACGACGGTTCTATCGGCAGTCACCGCCGGTATAAGGGCCAACTGGATGTCGGCGATCAGAAAGGCCGCCAATCTGCCCGATCCCGATTGCGGCAATCCACTCGATTCGCACGCCATTTGCCAGGAGAGACCGGAGGAAATCAGCATTCAGTCTCCCACGGCGTGAGTGTCCATTACTCGTGACACTCGTTGTAAAATAAAAGAACGAACTAACGATACAATCGTCAATGTGTTGCAGATCGATCGAGGAACACGAGAGGGACTCCATGGCAACGTCGACGGGGGGACTGACGGGCCTGACCGGTCGCTCGGTCCTGTTCTCGTCCGACGAGGAGTACCGCACGGCATCGGAGGGCGGTAGGCGCGAGTCCGGCGACTGGTCCGAGGTCGCGAGCTCGCCGCCCCTCACGAGCAGCGTCGTCAACGGCGAGTGGGGTGCCTCGTCCACGCCCAAGACCTCGTCGTCGTCGAAGCACGAGTGGTCGGATCTGCCGCCTTCGCCGCCGCTCACCAGGACGGCACTGTCGAGGGTTAAGGCGCGGTCGCGCTCGAGCTCGAGATCGCGGGTCTACAAGCGGAGCCGGAGCTCGCCCCCGAGTTCCAGGCGCAGCACCCTCGACAGCGTGCAGTCCGAGGATCTCGAGATGGCCTGCTGCGAGCTCGGGCTCAATAAGGACGCGGGGCAGGGCAGCGACGGCCAGCTCTCGATCAACGACTGCAGGGTGTCGTCCTCTGGCAGCGGCTCGGACAATCCGCACCTCATCGCCGAGCTGCTGGAGGACCAGCTGACGGCCTTCCGAGACCAGCCGGCGCCGGAGCACAGCGGCAAGGCTAGCGGCAGCAGCAGCGTCGCAGGCAACAAGAGCTCCAGCAGCAACAGCAGCAGCAATAACGGCAGCGTCGTCGTTGTTGGCAGCACTGCCGGCAGTAACGGCAGCAGCCAGGCCCAGTCGAACTCTTTGCTAGTCATCGTCGAGCGCCAGGAGAGCGAGATCAAGGGACTGAAGTCGCAGCTGGGCGTGGCGCGCAACGAGCTAGTCGGCGCGCGCTCGGAGCTAACGAGGCTCGGCCAGCAGAAGACCGAGGCCGAGAGGCAGCTCGAGCAGGTGCTGAGCAACGTACAGCGCAGCGAGCAGCAGCGCAACAAGCAGCAGCACGACGAGCTGGACAAGGTGAAGAAGCTCTACGGCCGGGACAAGGAGCTGCTCGAGCGCAAGGTGCTCGAGACCGAGGCCGTGATGCGGGAGACCGGCGAGAGGTGTCAGATGCTTACAAATCAGCTGGAATCTAGTCACACAACCGTCGAGCATTTGCAAGCTGAAGTCACGACTCTGAGCGACAGGTTGTCGCAAGGTTGGTCATCGCGTTTCTCTATCAAATTGTACAATCGGAAGATCGAATCTCGAAATTTATCTACATTCGCCGTTTCAACAGGAATCGAGGAGAACGAACGGCTCTACGCCCGGGTGAGAGAGCTGGAGGGTAAAAACAGCCTTGCGTCGGCGAGAGAACGGGGCAGGAGTTTCGATTCGCTCAGCGATCTGACCAACATCGATCTGGACTTGGATTTGAATGCGTTGGACAAAGAACGGTAAGCCGCACAGATTTGATTCGCTTGGTTATTAGCAACCAGATAGAACATTTCATAAACCTTATTCTCGCACCGCACAGCATCCTGGAAGAGTACGATGAACTGAGGAGTCGTTTCGAAAAGGCAATCCTGGAGATCCGTGCCATGCGCAAGGAGCTGCGCGAGGCGCACGCCACCCAGGACGTCCTGGAGCTCGAGATCTTCGCCCACAAGCAAGAGTCCGCCCAAACGAACGAGTCCCATCAAGCCCAGGTGCAAATGATGGCAGCGAAGATTCAGGACTTGACGAACAAGCTGGCGGGCAGCGAGAAGCAGGGACGAACGTTGAAGCAGAAGCTGACGAAGGCGGAGAGCAGGGACAAGCGTAGGTCGCTCTCGCTGAAGGGCCGAGAGTCCTTCCAGATATCCCAAGAAGTCGAGGACAAGCTGCTGGACCTCGAGAAGAAGATAAGCGCCCTCGAGCGGGGCAAGAGCGCCCGATCGGTGGTCGCCCCCGAGACCACTTCCAAAGAGTCGAGTTCTTCCACGAAGAGGGAGCGTACCAAGAAGGAGAACCGTAGCTTAGACAGGAGTAGGGTGCGCAGGAAATCGTTGGACAGTGCCACGAGCTCGGAGCCGATGAAAGTCCTGATCAGACTGAGCACGTTGGAATCCAAGGTGGCCAACGTCACGGAGAGCACGGTCAGCGACGCCGAGAAGGATTCCAGCGAGTGCAGCGAGATCAGCGCGTCCTCGGCGAACGGCAATATTTCCGCCGAGGTCGTACTACGGCTGAGGAGACTCGAGCACGCGGTGGCCAAGTCGAAGAGACGACTGGACAGCTATCTGGGCTCGACGCGGACCGAGGACAGGGCGGACAAGTGTCTGCAGGCGGTCTACGAGATCCTGGACGCGTGCGCGGAGCTCCAGCGCCGGAAGAACGATGCTAGCTCTCAAAGCACGGAGTCAGTAGGCGTAGTTGTGGCTAAACTAGAAGCTATTCTTAGGGATAAAATGTACGAGTTGGTGGAGCGACGCCGGCGACTCGCCGAGGCCGGTCAGCTCGACGACAGGGAGAAGGTCAAACTGGCGGCGGAAAGACTGGCCTTCGAGTCTGTCGTTCTGAGGCAGATCAAGTGTGCAATGGACGGAACGCTGGAGCGCGGCGCTGTGTTGAGTGAATTGGTCGAAACTAGTCAGCTTGTTTCAAGCTTAAAACTTAAGGTTAATGGAACCAAGCCCAAAACGTACCAAAACACAAGCTATATTCAATATCTAACTAGGGTGTTAGCTACTAAATTAGTACTTATAGGCGGCGTACCGAAGACTAGGGAGCGTTCGGGGGAGATATCGGCCGCGCGAGCCGAAGCCCTCAAGTTCTTGCTGCAGAGGCAGAAGGAGGTCGATCGGATCGTCGACAACTACAGAAACGACAAGCTCAAGCGTCTGGCCGAGGCACTGGCTGCCGAAACCTGCAGCATGTCCGAGCCCGAGGAGATCAACAAGCAGGTCGCTCAGGCCACGAACAAGCTGGTCGAAGACAGGAGGATCCGCGAAGCGTGGATCATCGCGCAGGAGACCGTCAACAAGGAGCTCGTTCAGGTCGAGGTGTCCCACTTTATCATGAGGTGCGGTCAGATGTACGAGCAGAACGTCTCGTCCGTCGCTGACAGCTGTTTGAGCTTCGACGCCGCGCAGATCGTCGATTTGGAATCGTGGGCGGACAAGGCTCAGGCGATTCTGCGGCAGGAGATGGAGAACACGATTCATCATCTGGCGGAGGAGTACGAAAAGACCTTGCACCAGCTGAAGCAGAGTAAGAGCAGCGTGGAAACGCAGTACGACTCGAAACAGCTGCTGTCGGATTACACCGACGTGATGGCGCAAAAGGCCCTGATCGACGCCAGGATCAGCGTGCTGCAGGAGAGCGCGAGGACCAAGACAGTTTTCAACGGACAGACCTTCGTATCTAGTCTAATTCGGCACGACGACCTTCTGTCCAGCTTACTGGCCGAGGACTACACCTTCGAGAACAACCCCGTCCACGAGGCGGAGTTCATCCACCTCTACCAGCAGTCGGCCAGCGAGTGCGAGGACAAGATCTCCGGTAGGCAGCAGTCCCAGGAGCAGGTCAAGAACGTCTCCCAGGCACTGGCAGAAGTGAGCTGTGACGTCGACGGACTGAAGCAGTGCGTGAAGGACAGGATGCGCGATAAAATCGACATCCTCAAGCGTCCTCAAGCCGGGGTGGCGAGCAACTGGGCGGGCGTGTGCGAAAAGTGCATGGAGATCCGCGAGGAAATAAAACGGCTCGCCGATCACGTGAGAAGTGCCACGTGCAGGCAGTGCGAGCAGCTGCAGGACAAGATAGCGTGGCTCTCGGCCGAGCACGCCAGGGAGCTCGAGCAGCTCAAGAAGGCGCACGAGCAGGACCTGATCGACGTCAGGGAAAAGTGGGACAACGAGCGCAACAGCCTGAAGACGCAGTACGAGCACGAGGCTGCCTCCCTGCGCGAGAGGGCCCGAAAACTGGAGCATCGACTGAACGCCATGGACTCGGAGTACTCGGCCCACGTGAACGAGCTGCGGGCCGCCTATCAGAGATCGATCAGCACCGAGCTGGACACCGACGCCGAGACGCGCAAGCGCTACAAGGACGAGATCAAGCAGCTGCGCGCCCTGTGCGAGAAGGGCCTGTTGGCCATGGAGAATTCGCACAGGAGGATCATCGCCGAGCTGGAGGAGAAGCACCGGCAGGAGTTGGAGAACTTGAGGATCGAGAAGGAGCAGGCTCTCTCGGAGGAGACTCAGGCTACTTTGGCTGCCCTGGACGCGATGAGGAAGGCGCACGAGCACGAGGTGCAGAAGGAGATCGCCAAGTTCAAGCAGGAGTTCATCAAGCAGGTGCAGGCTCGCGAGGACATCGGTATACTCCACAAGGAGCACGAGTGAGTATTTGGTTTTTTTCTCCCATACTTTTGCTGAGATGGAATTTTATTTTCATGCACGATCACGACTTGCAGAGAGGAGATGGAAGAGATTAAACAAGAAATCCTTTCGCTCTCCGCCAAGTATTCTCAAAAGTGCGTCGAGTCGGCTGCTCTGGAGGAAAAAGTCGGAGCGCTGACGAAACAGATGGCTCAAGCTCAACAGCATATTATGCAGTTGGACGCTAGGAACAAACAGTTGCGTGCGCATTTGGTACTGGAGACGAACGACACTGCTTTCAACGATACGATTCAGCTCTTGAGAGGTAGAGACAGCGAAATAGCCGAGCAACGAGAAGAGATACATCGTTTGCAGCAACAATTGAAGGTACGATGAGATGGAGAGAGAGAGAGAGAGAGAGAGAGAGAGAGAGAGAGAGAGGGAGAGTGATGTCTTGGTAATTGAATGCATTTTTACAGAGCTGGTTATTATTGGTTTTATAGGATGATTGTACCTATTACTGTTAGGCTTGAGATATACCGACAATCATAAATTTAATGCCAAGAGTGGTTTATTGGTGGGAGATTACAGTTTTATCCTTAAGTTAATATTTACAAAGCTACCACTTGGTTCGTCTGCAATAATATAAATCTAAAAATATACAGTTTAACAATCATCATATCGTCTTGGAAGTTATTCTTAAACGTTCGCTTTGAGTCTAAGGTAAACTTTGAATTTTCTTTGTTGTACAATGAATGGTTTCCCTTTTGTTTTCTTGTACAATTATTTTCTCACCAATCATTTATACATAAATCAGTAATAATTGGTACATTTAGCCTATCATTAAATTTAATAATCGTAATACCACTCGCATGTTATTGGTTATTCTGTCATTGGCTTTTTCAACTGTGTTTATCGAGAACATGAAAAAAAATACTGACACCATAATCGTGCTATTGCATAAAGAACAATAAAATAATTCGCTTAAATTAACATACTGTTTGATATTTTACTAACAGCATGGGGACGTAACGGGTTTAGCGAGAAAATCAGCAACGCAAAATTACGTGCCAGTGTATCCAGTACAAGGAGTGCGAAACAGCATTGAATCGAAAATTAACAAATCCAAGAGCGTGGATGGAGTATTGCTCAGTGAGCGGCCAAAGAGCTCTGCTCATTTGCAAAAATCACTGTCAGCCGATCAGGCCAAGTCTTCGTTTTTGTATAGTTTTGAAAAAATGAGATCTGTGTCGTTGCCTTATTCAAGTAACATGCTGTCTGCGGAGAATAATTCTCTCGAAAAGAAAGATGATAAACAAAAAGTTACGGAACGGAATGGTTTAATGACATCAATTTGGAATAGTTTTCGGCCTAGAACTGCTGGCCTGGCTCAACAGTATCGTGGCACAGAAGAGAGCTGTTAGTTGACGATATTTAAATTAATTAAACTTGACCGATACATTAAACAAATAGGACATTAGGGTATCGATTTCGTTTGATCTCAGATATAATCAGTTTTATACAATGGAATGGTACTGAAATTTTTATAGAAAATAAAAAAAATGCTAAAAGTATGCTCAGTAGTATAACAAATTTTGTTAAATGTTAAAAAGCATAAGATACCTGGAGCCTTAACGTAAATGTGATGTAGACTAACTGTTTTTAGCGCTATACTGTCTTCCTTCGACACTTTTTACGTAATGTATACACTTTTTAATATTTGATAGTTAAATAATTAGAATCAAAATAACGGGGTTCCTAAGGTTGTGGTAATAATACAATTTTTCAACGAAAAAATTGCATACAAAAACCAACCATTTTTAAGGGTTTTGACATTGAATGTTATAATCTAGCTGATCAAGATTCCCGTTTATAAAACTTTATTGTGCTGACAATGTCTCTCCAGTAAGCAAATAGTAAAATAACATATTCTATATGATACTTACAATAACTTTATAAGCATTTTTATATCCAAGCCGAATAATGTACTTGAATCACGTGCTTCGATGCGTTGAAAGTTGTGAGTCAAAAATTAAATATTGGAATATGAAAAATTTTGAAAAAAAGGTGACGCAACAACGGCGAGAGTCGGCAAGCGTGACATACGATATCACCAGGCGCATTAGCAAAGTCAAAGGCAGCAGTAGCAGCAACACCAGCTACCGGAGGCACACAGCCTCAGTACCGACGCACGTCACACATACCGTCTCACCTCGGAACCCCCAGCTCTCTCCATTGCAGGTTTGTAATTTGGCTTAATTTATACTAATTCTTAATGAATTGAATGGATTTGTTTGAAGGAGAAAACTGGAATTTGTATTACAGAGCTGATGTGGTCTCCTAAAGTAAGGTGAAAAGGATCTACATTGAAATAACCACCATCTCCTCTGCCCCTCACTCTTAGCAGTGGGTATAGTTGTTTAGAGGAAAACAACATTTCGACTTTCTCCTTTTCTTGGTTGGCTTATTATTAAAAATCTAACGATCTGTTTGAAGCCTCAGTGGCTGAGACTAGCACTTTAATAATTATTGATCAAGTCTTTGTTCAAATCCTTTCAGTCCTGAATAGAAAAGCGTGAGAATGTTGATGAATTAAATGTTATTTAAATACTTTTTTTGAGTATTTAAAAATGTTACTTTCTGTAGTGTACAAGTTAGATTGTGTCTGTTGAACGGTGAAAATTTTAATTGTCTTTTTAAAATTGTTATGAAAAATAATTTTAAAGTACATCCTTGCATAGGTTTGTTGAGTTAAAATGTCTGTGACAAAAAATGTAATCTTCATCAATGTTGAAGAGCATTAGGTATTAAAAAGCAAAGTTGTGACTGAAAGGGTTTATAAATGTTAATCGTTTTTTGCGTGCAATAAGATCAATGCAGTATTTCAGTAGATTACCATAAAAATCATTTTATGAAGGAAATGAAGAAATGATTGAGTATAATCATTTTACAATCACAGTTATCACAAAAATGATCCAATGGTACTCAGTATGTGTCTAAAATTTTCAAAAATTTATAATCTACTGTTTGCGTGCAGTTTGATGGAAACATATTCAAGCATTTTGAGAATTTTTCATGTTTTTTTTTTTCAAGCGCGTTAGTACGTTGATCACGATTTTTCTAAATAATGTATTTTGGGGCATTACTTGTTATTCTGCTGCTTCTGTTGGACAATTATCGCAGCATTTACAATATGGTCGTTACTAGCTTTTAAAACATTTAATAATTATTTGTTGTAAGTAATGCAAGTCAAAGTAAATAAGGAAAAATCATAAGTTTAAATGTGGAAAGGCGTATATTTAAACTTGAAATAAAAAAATGTCAATTTTTTTTTTTAATGTTACAAGTCATGTACACAAACCTAATTTTACTTCCAAATAGTTATCATCGTCGGAGTTTCGTCGTTTGATGGTGAAAAACTGTTATGTAAACATTGTTCATTCTCCCGATATCGTTAAGTGTTCGTTGACAATAGCGTTAATTTTTATGAAATTGTGAAGAAATATTGTATTTTAACGATCAGTTATAGTTTTATATTATTACAAGAAAAGATTGTATAAACATCAATGAATAATTATGCATATGTGCAATTTATGACTTAACTGACTCAACTTGACATGCGAGAATCGAACAAATTTTTAAAGAACCATATCAAGTTTCCTTATGTTGATCAAAAAATAATTTAATTATATAATTAAGTATAATACTTGTTTGAAAGAAATGCCCTTGTTATGTATAGATTATGCACATATTTTTTGTATCATACAGGTATCATGATTATTATTATCATCACTGATAAATTTTTTTAACAGCGTAAAAAAATGTTCACTGGTTATATAATCATTTAATGTTAAAAAAGTGTATAGTTTATGATTTTTATCGTCAAATATTAAATGTATAATTATAAATATAAATACATAAATTAACAAGCGCGCGCACCTAGTTTCTCTCTATCTTTTCTTTCTCCGACTTTCGTCTATTTACATATGTACAGATTCAAATATTTTTACATATGTATGTATAGACCAATAGGTATAAATTGTTGTACTTTAAATCAGCACGATCCGTTCTAGTGACGATGTCGATTATTCATTGTCTTCTTACGTAGGATAATTTAACGTCCAGGATTGTTTAACATTTATCAAATATTACTATTTCATTATTGCATTTGTATTATAATTTATAACACGTTTGAAATAAAATGTAGTAACCATTGACATAATGTATGTAATTCATTAACCCACAATGTGTATGTAACAAAAAATAAGAAATAATTGTGTGTGAGAGAAAAAGTTTAACATAAAATCGGAAAAATTTTAAATCATACAAATTATCGTAAATAATTATTAATTTAACGCATCAAATCGGTTATACCCAAATTACGCATACCTTTTCAGTACGCTAAACCAGCATTAAAATATTTCATTCCGCGCTATTTCATAAGCCCAGCGCCTGGATATCGGTATTTCTTCCTAGTTCACGATATCACCTGCAACCGGTTTTGATACTGGCCTGCTTTCTAATTTAATGTTTATAGTACGCCGGACGCGTCGGAACTAGTTGACGAGAAAAATTTTTAATTCCCCGCTCTCTCTCTCTCTCTCTCTCTCTCTCTCTCTCTCTCTCTCTCTCTCTCTCTCTACAGTTTTGTGTCTAATGATGTGGTTGATATAAAAACATGGATAATTTTATGATGAAAAGAAACCTCACATTAAAAAAAAAAATGGGCCGTCAAACGCGCGTGGAATTAATTATAAAAAATGTTGAATCATTCGAAACCCAAATTCCAGCCTATCATCATATTTTTCTTCTCGAGCATCTCAATAGTCGAAATTCCAACGAACAGCGCCTGAAGCGGTTAATCCAAAAAAATCGAAACGTTCGAACCTGCCCGTGGAACACCGGGTCCGTTAAACGATACTTAACGGGGGCGAGATGTTCAAAATGTTCTTATCGCCAACGTATGCGCGCATACATATAGGCATACACACGCACGTTGAGTATCGCACAGTGCGGGGGTGCGTCGTGGCGCGCGTTGAATTTGACTACTACTTTTTTAATTTCAAATTGATTAGTCACAAAATCGTCGCTAAAGCCGCCCAACACGACGAATCATCGGCATCATCATCTAGCCAGGGGGGAGTGACGCTTAGATGTCCAATCAACTCGTCGAGCAGCTGAGAGTGTTTCACCTGAGGAGGGAGCTCAACTGCGAGTGGGAGGCGATTAACCGGAAAATCTGGGTATCGTTGAAAAAATTTGCTTACTCACCCCCCCCCCCCCCCCCCCCCCCCCCCGCCCCCGAAATTTGCTACTCGTGTAAATCAGAGCTCGATAGTCAACGACCTATCAGGCATTACGCTCGTGAATTCATGTACCTGCATGCATATATTTTTTCGCCCTCAAACCGGCCGATCGGACTCGCGGGAAAGTCGACGCTCTTTCGCGCGGCCTACATCTAAATTTTAGCACCCGCAGACGTATTATGTGTGTCTATAATAAGTCTTTCTGCGCGTTTTCGTGTTCACTTATCGGTCGCTGTGGTGCGTTGAAATATACCTGTCAGTGTTTTTTATCGCAGCGTTGAGAAATGACGCGATTTTTTCCTACATATTTGTGTGTCGCACCAAGCTGTGCGTGCGAAAAATATACGGGTGAATTTCAAATTTCTCCGCCAATAAGACAGAAATCTGCTCGAACGAATCCGAGTCATGCCGAGTGGGGAACTTGTCATGTATCCGATATTCTGATGAAGATGAAACGATCGGCGATTCGCTTTTTCACGCACAGCGCGGAGGCAAAGTTGGTGGTTATTTGCCAATTGAACGATCGGGGAATTGCAATCAATTGAAAAATAGGTATTGTGCGTGTCAGTTGTTAATTACAGCTTATAGTGGACATTGATTTTTATTTTATTTAATCCTACGGCATAAGGATAATTTTAAAACACTATACTTTCCCATTGTATATTGGCTATAGGCAGTCGGGAAAACAATTTCGGATAAGTAGTATCGATTATTGCAGGAACTATAAACAAGTCATCAATCGCCGTTATCGCAATGCGCGCGATTTACTTATGCAGGCGAACACACACATGACGGTCACGCATCAGGGTTCTTATCACTCTACTATATGCTACATTGCTACCACGCATTTGCATTTATTTGTCTAGGCAAGTTTAAAAAAGAAAAAAAAAAAAAAGAAAAAAAAACTATACGTTTAGCTGCAGTATGGATATCCATTCGTAAAAGCGTGAATGGCCGATGATATTTAACTGTATGTATTATACGAATATGATGGCAGATAAAACAATCTGCCTTTTACGGTGTAGCGCACACAATACTTACCCGCGCGCGTGAGAGTGTGAAAAAGCATTTCGTAATATGAAAAGGACGTTGACTGGTTTGTTTTGAAGTCTATCGTCGACTTCCTGTGCTTTTTATTCCTTTATATAATACGTACAAATCACGGAAATTACTTAAACGACAAAAATAACTTGGGGTCTCACCTGAGCCGGTATAAGGTTTATTTTAATCATTAAAAAATCGCCGAAATTACGGAAAAAATATTCTTTTACTTATTCGCATTCGTCGCTAAATATTTGAACCATCCAATGATTTTATGTTAATGTATAATAAACCCTTGGGCCATCAAGCATTAGTCAAAACCAGAAATTATCCAAACGGAAGATATGAAACAAGACATCCACACATAATTTCTGATTTTGCCATGATTTGTCGATGAAGAATTTAGTTTAGTAGCCGGTCACAGAATTCCATAGAGTTTTTAGTAATCCAGGCCATTTTTTACTGTTTAAAAAAACCTCCATGCCAAGAGAAAAGACACTTTTTTATCCAAATTTTCCTGGTCTGCACCATCCGCTTGCTCAAAGTTCAAAGAGATGTACCCACATTCAGTGCAAGTTTCGCGAAAGGCGAGCAGATAATCATAAGTACATTGCAGAGGAGATCAACACCGCCGCCGCCGCCTCGCGGGTCTCAGTAATTCAATCTCTCTGTCACTCCCACCCTCCGCGGATCTCCTTTTACAAACGACGCCCCGCAAAGTTCGAACAGAGAGAAGTTCGCACCCACGCTCGGACTTTTCCACTCTGCGCCTGGAACTTTTTCTCATAATGCATTCGTCGGCGAATTTCCGCTCCCGTGCAGCTGTCCATACATTATTTATAGCCTCACTGCACTCCGGTGACGCGTCGCCCGCCGGTCTTCCCTTGTTCTTTCCAACACATTATGCATACGTGTTTTGTCGTCTTGGAGAGAAAAAGAAGAGTTTTCTGGATCTTCTTAAACGTTTTCTTGCTCACAAAAATGTTCACGCTCCGGATTATGCACACCCGATTATGCACAACTTACCCGACTACTGTGTAGAGACGGCGATTCGTCTGACCTGCTATAGTCACGTTTTCGGATATCGCGTACTTGGGTATTTTGAATCATGATCATTGCGATGACTGTGCTAGCTTTGGAAACTTTTCTTCCACAATTTGCTTTTTTCTCGGATACCCCGGCAATATCATTCGACAAACGTTGCTCGACGATCAAAATACCCACACACGCACGAACCATTTTTCAGACATCATTTGTATTAAATTATACATTTTTAACAAAACAACTATTTTCAGGCTCAATTTTTCAACAGCCGCGGCCCTTTTCTATCCTCCGTCATCCCCTTCCCCTGAATTACAGATCTCCACCTGGATTTTCAATCGGCGCCTGGCATTGTCAGCATGACATTCCAATCCGCAGAGAACTCCTGCTATACGCGAGAGCGTGGCATGCATGCATGTGTGATACTGAATATTTCTCTGATCTCCGATATGAAAAAATTCCGATGCAAAAAAAAATGTACGGAAGTACCATCTCCAGGCCGACCTGTACATACAACAAGAGTGTGCTTTTAAATTCATGCATCTCACTTTTGAAAATGGTAAATATGCGATATACATCTTTCAATGACAGGATAAAAAAAAAAAATCCTCCAATATCCAGCGCAATACACCAGGTCGCAGGTCCAGGCTCGAAATAGCTCCAAATCAAAAATCAATAGATGGTACGACCTATACGACAGGGACCGGGCATATTCGGGGAAGATGTGTCAAGTCAAGGGGGATGCGCGTTATATGCAAACGGGATAAGATAGAGAGCATATCTGTTGGGCATATATTATATACCTTATACATTCATATTACGAGCATACGAAGCGCGGAACCAATACAAGCGAAATTCCCATGGGAAAGTGCACTTGTATGATAGCTAGACAAAACCGGCCTGTCCTTCTTCCCTACAGAAAAACTGGAGCGACGCGTTTGAGATAGCGCGAGGCGAGAGTTGTATGGAGAACTGGAAAGAATAGGGTTCAGTAGGTATATCACATGTAAAAAGTATATTTATGGGTGGATGTAAAATACCAGTTCGTCCGGTGGAAAGAGCTAGGGAAGGGCAGTCTGTGCAGCTCTCGCGCGGTTGTTGTGCGATAAACGTGCACTATCCAACAGCATGGGCATATAAGTATAAGGTATACTTGTACACACGCAGCAGAGAGCCAGAGAGCAGAGTAATAAAATCTTCCAAGCTCATAAGTATAGCTCTCTCGAGTATATCTCCCCCAGGGGCTGGGCTTCATACCTCAGCTCATTATCCGGATTCCGGAAGACGAAAAGAGGGCACGTAATTCATATGTATTGCAATTGCCGGTTGTCAGACAGAGACGGACGCTGCAGCGGCGGAGTGCAAAATGAAACGCCCGAGCAGATTGTAATAGTACGCAAGATAGTCCGCGGGAGCGCGCTGTCGTTACCAAGAGACAGAGGGAACTAGCTGGGGAAGGGACCCGACCGACCGGCGGAGCCGCAAACGTCGTCAGTCGCAATAATAATAAGAAGCACGCACAGTACAGTGTGTGCTGCTGCCGCTTATATTGCTTTTTGTTCGCGCGCGTCTGGAGTTCTTGTATTATTGACAATTTTATTGTTCCTTCCGCACCAGCAGCGCCGCAGCCTGCATCTGAGATACTTACGGACGGAGAGAGAGAGAGAGAGAGCTGAAAGAGCCTGCAACATATATATACATGTACATATATGGTTATGTGTTGTTGTCCAGCGTAGAGATCGAGTGTGCGGCGTGCGCGTCTGTTTGCCTCCCCCCCCTACGTTCCATAGTTCAATCGTACCACTACTGCGTGCGTGCAAGTTGTATAGATCTTTGAGAGCGAAAAAGAAAGACAGAGTTGCTGTTACATCGTCTGATCGTCTGCAGTGTACTCAGCTCAGCAGAGGAAAAAGGGCTCGGTCGTGTACGCACGTCTTTTACTTTTCTCGCGCGGAGCTCTGCTGGATAGATCAGCTCCCAGTCCTCCCTGTACCATAAGTATCGACTACAGTTTCCGTCCTCGTGTGTTTTTCTTGTGTGTGCGCGTTGCTTACGGAGAGACATGTTGAATTCAATTGATCTCGAATCTTAATATCTCATCCGCTAATGCTGACAGATGTATGTACGGATTTGTGTTTGTATATAAGTATATAATACGTACATAAAAGACGGTGCTGTGGTATATAGTATTATAGCAGCAGAGAGCAGAGTCAGCAGAGCACATCAGCTATTCAGCTCAGCTCGGCTGCTCCCCGCCGAAAAAATTTATTGTGTGTGGGGCGCGCGCGCGCGCGCTCGTGTGTTCTCTTTGCACGCTGCCTCTGTGCCTGGCTGCCAGTACTCCCCGAGAAGCCTCGAAGCCAGGATTGCCGAAAATTTGCGCGCTCGTGTACGACGGAGACCGGAGAAGAGGTGCACGGAACTTAGTGGTTTATTGCAGTAGTACGAGCGTGTTGTTGTATTCTCATAGGTATACCGTACCTACCTATTTAGCAGCGGGCAGCTTGTGTTGTTGTCGTCGTCGTCGTCGTCGTCGTCGTCGTCGACAGGCTGTGCCAGGACGACGCGCTTAGCGTGTTCCTGCTGCAGGACTTTTTGAGTGACTGTTCTGTGCATTAATAACAGCAACAATAATCCTGACAAATACGAAAACTATCAAGGAACAGGAGTTTCTTGCGATACGAGAGAGCGGAGAGGAGATAGCAGAAAGAGAGAGAGAGAGAGAACAACAAGAATATAAGGGAGGCGGCCAAGAGTAGCGGTAACAGCGGTGGCAGAGCAGCAGCCAGTAGTATACCTACTTATAAGCCTGAAGCAGCGGAGAAAGAAAGAGAGCGAGTTCCTCGGGAATTAATAAATTCTTCCTTTCACAACGGTGGAGCAAAACGGCCTCAAACTGTGGGGCTCTGGGGCGTTTTTTCTTCCTCCTCAAGGAATGTACTACCCTGTAAGTTGTTTATTATTATTATTATTATTATTACTGTTTTTTTTTCTCTCAACACGCTTCCTAAAATATTATTGACACGATTGATACTGGCGGCAATAACAACGGTGGTGATGTGATAGTCGACGTTGAGTAACAACAATAACATTAGCATTGGTGCATCACGTAGCTGATGCACATGTGCTCGCTCGCCGCTAGCGCGCAATAGCTGCAGCTGTCCATATATCTGTACTTCTATACACTTATCCTCTTTTCTTTATCTCCGGCGTCTCGCCTCTGTACGTGGTATACATTACTAGCCTATAGCCGCGAGGCTGTCTCTCATTTTTTATATCTTTTTTCATCTTTGGACGCTCCCTACCTAGAGTACCGAGCATGTGTGCATGTGTAGTCCATGGATCCAGTGTACCTCAACCCTTTCTGTTTCATCAGCATTCCTACAATTATATTTATTATTTTGTGCAAATTTCACGGCTTTAACAGCAAGATAGTTTATTGACGCCCCTCCGCCAGTGCGAGTCGTGCAGCGGTGCTTCCCCTTTTGTCCCGTGCACACCTATATACACCCTCTCTTCTCTTTCCATCGCCCCCGCGCTTGATGCCCGTGGTGTATATGTATGTATACAACGTACTTGCGCTTATCTGTATTCAAGCACGCGACGCCGTCGGCTCCAGCGTTAACGTGCCCTGCACGCATTATAAGGAAGCTCCGGGAGAAGACGACGGCGGCGATGTACGTACACACGCACGCACACACACATGGATATACTTACTCCTTTATATCTATATTATATAAATGTCTGTCCGTCGTCTTCGTCGTCTTGTCGCCATTTCGAACGTACATCTATCTACCCGCTTCTCTGTTTGCTTGCTTGCTTGCTTGCTTGCTTGCTTGCCTGCCTGCCTGATGCTGCGTGCGAATAATCCAAGGCGCACTCAAAAGTCCGAGAATAGAGAGAGGGAGAGAGGAAGAAAAAGAGTCCGAGACGAAGATAAATAAAAAGGAACGAGAGAGATCGCCGCGCGAGGGGTGGGGGGTCGCGTATACACATATATACACAAGCGCGCGAGAGAGAGAGCCTCATTGATTCTCGTCTGCTCTGGTTGATGCTGTGTGTGCAGTGCTGCTGCTGCTGCTGCTGCTGCTGCAGGAGTTTCGGAGTTTTGTTCTCCCTCCAGTGTATATATCTCCATACATATGTACCGTATACACGCTTTGCCTCTCCCTTGCATGAAGTACGAGCTCCTTCTTTCCCTTTCGTTTTTTTTTAACGCACTTATACTGTATAGCAAGTAACGGCATTGGTACAGCATTGCCGAGGGGGAGAGAACAGCGCTGAGAGAGAGAGAGAGAGAGAGAGAGAGAGAGAGAGACATAGGGACGCAGGAGCACACAGCATCCAGCAGCCCCAGCGGGAAGAAAATCGATCGGGGAGTTCGTTCGGATGCGCTGCGCAATTTGGACGGCCGGAAAGAGAGCTGCTGCTGCTGCTACTGGATGCTGCTCTCCTCCTCCTGCTGCTGCTCTCTAAAGTCTAGAGAGAGGCCTCTTGGCATGTGTGTTGGGGGTCGAGAGGGGCGCATTCATAAGAGATAGAAGCAGCAGCAGCAGCGTCGAAAGCTCGGTACTTATATACACGAGGTGGAGTTGCTTTGGGTGTTGCACTTGCACGTTATATGTATCTTATATGTATCCATACACACAGAAATACGTGTTCGTCGCTGTTCTTTGGCTTGCGCTTGGCTTGTTTGTGTGTGTACATTTAGATATACGTTCACTATATATTAGGGTCCATGAAAGAGGGACACGCTAAATTGTTTGTGTAGTCATGTTACACTTATATGTATTTATGTATGTGTGTGTGATATGTATGTAGGTAGTTCGAAAAGATAAGTTGAATCACGGCGTCCTTGAGACAGAGGCACAAGGTCGGTTTGCCTTTGATCGTAGTTCGTAATCAATCTCTTGACTATCGTCCATCGAGAGTTCGGCTATTTTTTGTTTTCGCCAAAAAATCTCTGCTTGGAGGATACTTGTTAGCAGATCAAATTTTCTGGAGCAGAAAAATTAAAGCTGACAAAGAGTATGTTTTTGCAAATACTCGCGCGAGCTTTATTTTGAGGTTAGGCGCGAAACCCCCGGGGTACGCGCGCGCGCGAACTCCAGTCCATACGAATAGCGTTCGTTCGTTTATGTGTACTTCTTATATATGGGTGCAAGTACATACAATGTTATCATGAACATTTTCGCTCGCTCCTCAAGGCCCTCAAGCTTCTCTTCTTTTTCACATATATATGTATATATAAACTGATGTGCGATTCTATTCTCTCTCCCTCTCTCTCTTTCTCGCATGTCCGGTACTACGGCGCGTGAATTTCATTAACCCGCAGCCGCGCAAGTTGTACATCACATGCATCTAATGCTGGGCCCTGGGGCTAATGTATACTTACTTGTCTATATGTTAAATATAGGCCTATGTGTGCTACATCAGTATTATATGCGCGTGTAGAGTGTAAAGCAGCTCTGTGCTTTCCTTCCCGATCTTTTTTCTTTTACATTATATTACGAAGATTGTACTATAATATTGCGTATAAGTACACGTCTATTGTATATACCACTTGCAGTATACTAGAACTACAGTCAAAATGTTGATGTCGAACAGCGTCTTGCAAAGGAAATGTTTACCTCGATGTTTACCCACTTTTATCTCCAGCAGCCAGCAGCTCCTACGAACCAAACTACTCTTGATGGTATAGCGTGTAATCCAGCTCTCGATGAGCTTTTTTCCTGTCATTGATCGGTACCGCTGCTGCTGGGCCGCATTCGACTAATGAGCCATTGCCCGGATGTTGATCTTCATAATAGACCGCGTTCTCTCTTCTCATGCTTCGTTTGCTACTACTTACCTAAAATTGAGATTTTTTTTGCCTCCGTACGTTATGCTTATTTTTTTCTCTCGTCTCTTTTTTTATACCTTGCCGCACAGCAATCTACTTTTAATTTTATGCCCAATGTTTTTAATGTCTCCCTGCAGATTGATTTTATCATCAGTTTGTTTATATCGCCCATTCGTGATGTTTATATTGTGAACGATGCTAAAACTCAATATTACGTATTTTAGCTCCGTTCTGATTACTTAAGTAATTATGGAGTAAACAAAACTGTTATGTCATGGTATGTGTACAATGTTGTTATCTGTCACATTCTTTAAAGAGCAAGTATTAATTCACCGCAATTTTTTCTACGTATTTTAAATTGTTAAGAATATGTATCATTCTAAATCTAAGATTATTTATAATGCAATGCACTCATAAATTTGACAATTATAAAAAATAGGTTTGAAGAAATGACAGTCTCTATTGATAAAGACAATGTAGTTCGAGGTATTGTTGGTAGAGTGTAAAGCGAAGTGTAAAGCTCTTGATTCTATTGTTTCGAGAAAAATGTCACTGTTACATTTTACTTGCGCTTTTTCAATCATGATTAAGCTTTTAGTTATTAACAAAATTGAAAGTCATTTGAACGACAAACACGAGAGTAACGAAATAGCTCATATACACAAAGGAATATTGATTTGAAATTAAGGTAAAAAAATCATTTTTTAGTTCGTTTATTAGTAGAAATCGCAGATAAACACATCGTAAAACGCCGTTTATAGCGAATTTCGCGATTGGTTCTGTTTTTTTTAGAAGTGTATATAATATCCGCAGTGGAATACGTAAGTCGAGATAAGTACCCCGTAACTTTTTATCTATATGAGATATCAAAGCTTACCAGCTGCTGCTAAACTTGTTGCTTTAGAGTGATGCATTGAAACATTTTATTTACTTTCTTTACAAAAACGATGATGTTAAGCTTAATTACATTACATTATCATCATATCTTTGAATGTTAAAATTTTAACTCACTATTTGATAAAATCCAAATTAATAAAAAAAAAAATTCATTGACAAAAATTTTGATTAGATTTACTTGTCATCCAGTGCTAACATTAAAAAATCGATCAAGGATCGTTAAATATTCAACACATTTGTAGTTTTACAAATTGATTAGACTATAAACTTTCGCTAACATACTAAAACTAATGATTCAAGGTTTTGATGAAAAATAATCCAATATTAATCGTTATTATAAGCTGTAGAAACTTAATTGCTAACACTAAAAATTTATTGCAAACAACAACTTGGCTGTAACCACGTCATGTATTTTTTTTTTGAGAATAAAATTATATTATAATATGCGATCTGATCGCAAAAACTCATATTACTTTATAAAATTGCTTAAAATTTCAAGACTTTGTTGGTTATAACTTCCTTATTTATAACATTTGGTTACTCCTACTCTTCATAATTATTGTCTGAACCTCCTTCCCCAATGTATTCTCCAAGGTATCCTCCGTAAGGACGTGTCCGTAACTTGTATCGATCGACTCAAATTTACGCTGACGTCTGAAAATAAATATTTATACGCTCTACTTTTAAAATAGTCTCGTGGAGTCATGATCAAATAAACTTAAACTCATTATTTTTTTAATCCGTAAAAACACCCAGGAACGATACCGTGCACTATATCTTTTATGAAATAAAGTGAGCATCGTTATCAAACATTTGGTTAAAGAACTAATTTCGTGCAATTCAAAATTTTTTCTCAACTCTTGGTAGTGCAGCAAAAATACAATTTAATCAATCAGTGTTCAACTTTAGGATTTTTGAAAAATCTTCCAATTTACATTGAATGTGCTATCGTAGTATTAATCGTAATCAAATACATGAATAGATCTCTGAATTGAAAATTAACACGGCTCCATAGCAGTACGCATTTTTCTAAAATCTTGGCAAAAATCTTCCACACCCGCAAGAGAAACGAAGTGTACAATCGGAAGGAAAAACCTATTCTTGGTGCCCGCGCAAAAACCTCATTATCTGAATTCTAAATTGAAGGTCCTAAGTTTCGGTCGAGAATTTGGGTCTGGAAGACGGAGAGACCGAACATAACGAGTTTGCCGCAAAGTTTGTCGAGCTTTGCGCTAGAAAGCACATCAACAATCGCTCACACGCACACGATTCAAATCGGCAATTTAAATTTCGCGCTGTCTCGATGCCATTGTTCGGGATCGAGCAACAGCCTTGCTTCTCTTTTTCCTCCGTGCATACACGTGCCCGTCTTGCACAAACGCTCCAGCTTTAAATTTAACTTGCCCGACACGTGTATGTGTATCACGCATACATGTGCAAAAGTCGGCCCGTTTGAATAATTTCGGAGCGAAAAGTTTCACCTCGCTCGGCTCGCGAGTGCGTACTTTTCTGAATTTTTTCATTTTTATTTTTCGTGAAAAAATCTCGGGAAACGCGCGCGGTCGGTAAACCGAGTTTGCTTCATTTGAATAAAAATCCAGCTAAAGTTTTCTTTTTGGCAAAAATTTTTTTTCCAACTTCATCTCGTAATACGATGGAAAAAATATCATTTCCTGGAGATGATTATCACACGGTATACGGAAGAGAGTATAAGAGAGAGTCGGAGAGAGTTATACGACGCAGCAGTTGCCAAGAGTAACGGCGAGGAGGAGTGCAAGACGCGCATTGATAATAACGGAGAGGTCACCGCGCAGGCTATCGCCGCCGAGTATAGAATATATACGCACTGCTGCAGGGGCTCTGAGAAAAGGCTTCATTTTATTTTCTCTCGTTATTCTGGCTGCTTCGTCGAAAAGCCAAATTATTTAATAAAACGTATTTGTACACGTCGTGCGTCCGTGCGTGCGGGATATTCACTATTAGTTATATTGCAGCACCTATTACTTGCAGTACGCGCGGGTATAAGTACAGTTGAACAGACCTACTACTTATCTTGGCTTATTATATACTTATATTATACTGGCTGGAAAAACTTTTCATGTACAGGTCACAGATATAAACTAAAGTTATGGCATGCAATTTAAATGTATCCGAAAAAGTTGAATGAACTTGCAGCGTTTTTACCCTCCACCGCTTGTTCTTACCAGACAAAATAAAAGCAGGAGTGAAATCCTAGAAATAAAAAGAGAATTTCATTCACACCTTTCTTTCAAAAGTTACCCTGTATCCGAAATCAAGCGCTAAAATGATCGTAATACGTGCGTGTATCTTTCGATCTGTGATCCTCAACTGTAACTTCAGAACGAAATACTTTAATCACGAAAACTCTTTTTATTAATATTCCAAGGATTTATTACTTCAACTTCAAAATTTTTTACCAATAACCGCGAAACATCAATGCAAAATATTATTTTTTTTATCTTTCATCCACACATAAATCGTCATCATCATTCAAGCTCTCATTGATTGCCTCCGTGTAAAAGAGCGTAAGATTAATGCTTTGATTTTACGCTCTTTTTATATGCTTCCTCGTCAAATTGCTCTTGACTGTGATGATAAGTATAATTCGCTGGACATGCATCGCCCGCGACGTTCTCCTCGTCGTGTGTTGTCGCTATGCGTCCCTTTGCCCCCTCCCACTATACGTTTGATTTATGCACAGGAGAGCAGTCGCGAGTGCACGATACACATGTTTGCTCACTAATACACACCCGAGAGATGCTTTGATTTCTCCCAACAACTAATTGCCCGTGAAGACCTCAAAGGCATCATGAGTAACTAGTATAGGGCGCATACAGTGGAGTGCTATATAGTCCGCACAGTCCGTATTATAGGTTTGAATTTTTCTTTCAATTTATCTCCCATACACTTGAACATCCGAGTACCGTTCTTCCACTCGACTGCAGGCGAAGGTCTATTTTCATCATCATCATCATCATCATCATCATCATCATCATCATCTCTCCCGTCTAACTCGCCGTCTAAACGCCGCGTGGGCCCATGATTTATTTTGACGAAGTCATTGCTGCTCGGAGAACATGGCAGAAGGATATATATATATATATATATATATGTACATGCTTACGCGTGCAGCGCCAGAGAAAATCCGGGGGCTTCGGTTTTAAAAATATGCTAATTACTAATTTCGCGGGAATTCCGCGTGTAAAAATATACACGTGCAGGGTATAACATCTCCGCGCGCGATCTGTTCTCTCAACAGCGTATTTGTGTACCTACTACTCCGAGATCGTTGTCCGAAAATAAAATTTTGTTTTACATCCGCGCGCCGCATTATCCAGAGAATATATTTTCCCCGCAACGATGCGCATCAATTGGTTCGGACTATCAAAGTATGTAACGAGCGCAAAGTTATTAACGGATGCCTCTAAAAGTTAAATAACGCTGAACCAGCCTGTCGCAGCGTCCGATACTATAATAATCTCGAATAATCCGATAACGAAAACGCGTCACCGTCAGCCTATATGTACATTAGGGTGTCCGTTATTCACCGATTTCAACTTTTTGGTCATCTACCCCTGGAATCTCTTCGTTGTATCTTAAAATGATAATACATATCCTGAAAACCCAAAAATTTTAGATTTAACACGTGCCCTCAGACGCAATTTGATTTCCCATTTAAATAACATAGGATTTTTTAATTTCAACCTTGACTGATTTTTTTGACCACTTTAAGTATTTTTTCTGGAATTTTAAATCATACCATTGAATTACGTATCACTTGGACTTGATGAATTGATTTTTTCCAGCTCAAAAAGAGCAAGTTGAAAAAGTTCGATTTTGGCCTTC
>JAPYYV010001588.1:0-45255 GCA_030522625.1 Copidosoma aretas | reverse complement strand
GAGCGGGAGGTGTGCAGGAGTTCAGTCCTGGTGCCTATGTCCAGACGTGGACATAGACTCCCGGTCGGAACTCAGGCAATACACCGGGCCGTTCCGGGCCAGGTTCCCCAGAATTTTCTTCTACGGGTTTTTCCTGGGTTTCCCTGGCCCACAGGGGGCTTCTCTCCTCGGGCAAATGCGGAATGGTTGTTAGGTTTAGGTCTAGCTTTAAGTGTTAGTCACCCCTACCCCCTCCCATCCCCCTTTCCTTCCCTCTCCCAAGTGCTAAGTGCTCTGAGTAGTGCCCTTAGAAGGAGCCGGACGTACAGCACTAAAAAAAAAAAAAATTTCTTCACATCTTATTGGCAATAGTATAACGGTATATTTAATATTTTTTGTATGATAATTTGCGTGGCTTTGGTAGAGTTATGTACAAAAAAAGCACTACTAAGTCCTTTTTAAGTGTTTATGAAGTAATAATGAATCGAGGTTATGTTTCTGGCCGCTTAAAAGCGATTAGGCTAATAGTTTTTACACTAAAACGCTCATATCTCCCAAGATGTTATCACTAGCGGCTCGAAAATTGCTGTGTATGGTTTTTGTGCCTTGTCGAATCGTTTACAATATTTGATACTGATATTAAAAAAAAAAAAAAAATTATTTTATTTGCACGCACGTGGCGAACTTTAAAGTCATCGATGGGTTACAAACATTCGCTCGAGGCGTTTAACAGGTCATCGAAAGACATAAAAAACAACGATTTGGTTGCACTCTGTTACTTCTTTCAGGTGATTTCAGACAAACACGTCCCGTAATTCCACGTTTCACGTACACTGATGAGATCAACGCTTGCTTGAAATCATCGCCACTGTAGCGTAATATTGGAAAGTACAGCTGTAAGTGAATATGCGCATTCAAATGCTTCAAGATATATCCGCTAATTCTCAAAACAATTGTTAGATATTAACGATAGAGGAGTAGATGTACATGAAAATACTGGATGCATAAAATTGTCGACTGATTTCTGTACGATCATAAATTCGCAAAATGCTCTCATTGACTACATATTTCCTAATATGCACAAACAATACTGGAATCATGAGTGGCTGGCAGAAAGAGAAATTTTAGCAGCAAAAAATGTGGACGTCAACGATTTGAACATTAAGATACAACAGTTGTTGCCAGGGGACTTGGTGTCATACAAATCTATCGATACAGTTTGCGATACATACAAAGCTGTAAATTATCTAGCAGAGTTTTTGAACTCATTAGATTTGCCAGGTATGCCACCGCACCATTTCCAACTAAAGGTTGGATCTCCGGTTATGTTGCTTCATAATTTGAACCCAGCAAGGCTGTGCAATGGCACGCAGTTAGTCATTAAAAAATTGATAAAAAACGTTGTCGAACCGGCATTATGAATGGCAAGTTCCGAGGAGAAGATATATTACTACCACCACAAATCACTATTATTCCTTTAGATGTGTCAATTGGATTTAAACAGGTTGAATTTTCAATTAGATTGGCATTCGCAATGATGATCAATAAGTCTCGAGGCCAAACGGTGTCAGTTTGTGGCTTAGATTTGGACAGACCGTTTTTTTCACGCGGAAAATCATATGTGGCATGTTTTCGCGAGGGTAAACCATCCAGTTTGTTTGTGTTGGCTAATGATGGACTAACTAAAAATTTCGTACACTCTATTGCACTAAGTGACTGATAATGTTATTCTTTAATTGTCATAATTTTTTATAAAGATGATTTGAAATTTATTAGTTAAGATGATAGAAGTACAATAGATTTAAAAAATAAATGTTTGGTGTTTTGTTATTTTTATAGACCGTCATCGCCTATAGCGCCTTATTCCTTATTTAGTCATATACGACATTCCCGCACACTTATAATAAGTTAGGTATTTTTATTTGACTACCAAAATATTCTCTAAGAATAATTAATATGGCAAAACAACGTTTACCGTGTCATCTAATGTTCGTATATATTTATTCATGCATGAACAAATAAATGTATTTATGTATGCATTTATCTATTAACTAATGTGTGAATGGATGTTCGTCTTTGTGTATGGTTGTACTAATGTTGGTATGTATACAAGAATGACTACACGTATGTTGAGATGTCTATATGTATAAATGTAAGTAATCATGTACATTTATATAGACATAAAATCTTAAGAAAATATTTAGGATACAAGAGAGTAATTTAAAGTAACTCACACAGTCAATAAACCGAAGTCTTAAGGCCGATTGTACTATAATAGTATGTAATTAAAATGGAAAATTAAACTGAAAACATGTTAGAGGATATATATTGTATGTATAAATTTAAAACTTATTGAAATTTTTTTTCCTGTGCAATAAATAATATTATTAAACTAATGCAATGAAGTTAGTGTCTGTTAGCTGCTGTTCAATTTCTATTTATTATGCCTAACTTTTTGGACAAAAAAATTAATCAATACTAGATTTTATATCAAGATTACTATTTTTTCAAATTTTTTAATAGTCTTCGAATCGAATTTTTATTTTAATATAATATTTTTATTATTAAATTTTGTTTTTGAGCATAATGAAGTATTTTTATTCTCTTGAGCTGTACTATAAATTTTCAAATATATAAAATAACAAAAAGCAATTTGGAATCTAATAACTTCCTATCTACATATATATGATTAGGGATAATGAAAATAGAGATAACCGTATCTGTGCAAGTTTAAAAGCTGCAACAAAGAAGCACGAGTGATGAATTATTGTCTACATTATCTTAATCTGTCTAGATAGACCTAAAGACACAAACAAAATTTTGTTTTGTCTATTTGTTTGAATTTATTATCAAGATCTATAACGATTATTACGATAATCAAGATAGTACTTTTAAACTTAAAAAATTCGAAAACTTAAAAAATTTAAGCTACCGTATTAGATCCCTAGTCACTATTTCAGTCTCTAAAATAAATAAAACAAACTGCACGCTGATGAGTACCGTAGCTAATCTAAAAATGCATGTGTTTCAAATACATTAACTCAAACGCATGTATACTTGGAATTAATATGAATTGCTTTTCAATTTAACACACGCATCTATTTTCAACTAAAATTAGTACTCTTTTCAAAAGAAGCAGTCGATTCTATAACTCAGGATACAAAACAAAGCAAAAGAATCACCTCGACAATTACAGAGACGCTCGCGGGATCAATAATTGGGTAAGCTTCGACCCGATTATTGACCGGGGGTCAATCACTGGGTTCATGCGTTTTTGAGCATCCAATTGTTGGCTAAGTCTATTTTTAATAATGATACGTAAATTTTTAAGATAAAAATATGTGTCACGTACTTTTAAATATATTAACTTATTCATATCGTCAAAATACAATTATAACACCCATAATGGACCTCTACAAAGCCTACAAACTATTAGATCTTTGTTGTGCAGTCAGGGTCAAATTCAAGCAGTACTGCATGTGCCCCTTTTCTTATTCCAATACCTTTTGTTCAAATTAACGAAATACAGAAATGTTAGATGCTCCAAAAAGTTGAGAGTTCAAATATTTCGAAAACGTTATGAGTAATATTCTTTGGAGTGAAGTAATCTTATTTTTTGGCAAAACTTGAAGGGGGGTCAATCACCGGCGGGTGGGCGACAACTGGTACGTTTACCCCTATATTGTTTTGTTTTAAGTTTTGTCAATTTCACACTAGATTCGTAATTAGTGACTCAAATAATAAAAAAAAGCTCTAAAAATTTTATTTTCTCTTAAAGACCAAAATAAAAATGTATTTAACAAAAAAAATGCTATCAAGTTGCATTTTATTTTTATATTTATATTAATTTTTCTACGACACCAATAAGTTCACAATCCGAAAAAAAATCCTTAATCGTGGCCATCACCAACGCCAAGGGTGTTAGTAAAAATTCTGAAAAAATCACAGTATTGTTGTCTTATAAAGTACTCTTACCAACAAAAAATTACATCAATGACATGAACAGGTATTGCATCAATATTACTTTCTAAAAGTATAACATGTCAAAGGAGTTTTAAATTACCAATAGACTTGAGCAACACTAAAAGTTCATTTATGGTACACGTGCACGGAATATGCCTTAATGCGCACGCATTCCATGTCGGTAAAGTGAAGAAATGTGCACGGAGTGCGACAAAGTCAGCTGGAGTGCGGCACGGCAAAGTCAGCTGGCGTGCGACAAAGTCAGCTGACGTGCGGCAAAGTAGGCTGATTTCTGTACTTGGCTGCACTAGCACTCAGTGCTTTCAGATTGTAGGAACTTTAGCGCATTCGCAATAAGTACATACTTAACATACTGAATACTTACAAATCAGTGTGCCCAAAAGCAGTTTTACCCAATCGTATGGTGAAGTATATCTTTATAGTGTACTTTTGCATACGTTTGGGTATTGCTTTTAGGCACACTGCTTACAATACTGAGTGCGTAGATTAGTATTTTTCCCGGACCTTACGTTAATGATGATGATAGTGATAGTGATAGTAATAGTGATTATAATAATTATTAATAATGATAATGATAATTGATAGTGCAAATTATCAGAATGAATTTTGTTACAAATTCATATGATTTTTTTTTCTAATTTTTTCTCGACTCGGGGGGGCAGCGCCCCCCCGAACAACCCCGCCCCACTCACCCCTTCCCTCCACCAACCTCCACCCCCACGTGGTCGGCATTATTCTGTGCACTTGTTATATAAAATAGTGTGTGGCACACGTGCGCATTTGGCAACTTGCCGCGCTTGTATCACAATACACTATTGTAGAAAATAATACTGATAAAAATTAAGAACGGTAGATAAATCATATAATGATTCCAAAAAAAGCATTAAAAATTGTTAATAGAGCACTACAATAATTGTGTAACAATTATAAACATTTTTAAAACATATTCATATTTTGAGGTGAAGATTTCCGTAAAATTGTACTAGTGATTAAAAATAGTAACATAAGTATAAGAATTTCTAAAACAATCGAATATTCATACTTATGTCTATTGTTCGGTATTTTTAAATCACGAATAAATACGTGATAAATGGATAACAATTTTTTAAAATTATTATTACATATTGTAGATAGACAGAAAAATTTATTATGAATAATATGATATAAGATAATATAGAAAGAAATATTGTAGCGTATTATAGTATAGACAAGGCTACTTATAGAGCCATATGATGATATTTATATCAATTTTCTACTGGAAGTATTAAATAATATTTGAGAAGTCTTCCAACATATGAATTAAATTTGAAATAGGAGAAATAATAATGTTATTACAAAATGACAGTATAAAAAATAGAATTTGTAATAGTTTAAGATTCAAATAACTAAATTATATAGATTCAATATTGAATCCACAATCATTACAGGTAAAAAAATTGGAAATAAAGTATAGGTTCCAAAAATTACATTATGATCAGATAAAAACTCTTAGCTATTTTATTTCATAATTTTTTATGGATTCATCATTTTTAGTGACATTAAATAAATTTTAAGGCCTTTATTTTAATAAAACACTCTTTTATAATGATCAATTGTCTGTAACATTGTCTAGATGCAAAAATTCTAATAATATTTGCATTTAATTAGAATCAAACAATAAAAACAGCATCGAAAACATTGTTCAGGAAAATGTTTTTAAGGTAAAAATTGACTTATACTGATCATAAGTATTTATAAAATAAATAAATCAAATAATTTAAATTTGAAAATTGCTATAAACAGTTAAGTTTTTATAAAATTGTTGTGTGTAGTAGAGAATTACGATAGAAAGTGTATGTGGCCTATTCGTTCTAATATCACAAATAGGTCAAGAAAAAAACGTTATATATAATACTTACATCTAAAGTTACTTTTTGTAACATTAGTGTTGATTTTACTGAAGTAAATAGGGAACCTTATCCAAAAAAGCACTTCTGAATTATTACCGCAAGGAGAAGTGGAAAAATCATGAAATAACATTATTCTTATTTCAAAAACATGTTTATCAAAATAAAATCATCGACATTTATAATATGATATGGTGATGAAAATACTAAGAAAAATGCTAAAAACAGTATGAAAGATCAGCCTATTTTGTCGTGCATATATATACTGTAATCATATCAAAGAGAGGCATCATTGGGTCGTAAGCGGTTATTTGGTGATGCACAGTAATTGGGTTGTGCGGAGTAATTGGGTCATTTACCAATTAACACAAAATTCTTGAAAAAATTTCAAGTGTGTGAGGGACGCAGTGGGAGATTTCTAGTTTTAAGTATCAGAAACCTAATATCTCAAGAAGAAAAAGAGATCATCAAATATTTTTTGATGGAGCTTCAAGCTGAGATGATGTCTAACAAATAAAAAATATAGAGACGGTTAGAACGTGAAATCCTAACCTTAAAATAGATGAAATAACCTTTTAACAAAAAAAAATTTTAAACAAAATTTAAAAACAAAGGTTGAATTACCGTTACAATAATTATTTCTTAAAGATATGATACAATTATGACGAAATATTAGGTTTAATTTTTTTTAACACAACCTAAAAGCCTGAAAGTTTGAATTTTTAGTCTTGTAAATTTAATAACTCAAGAAGGAGAAGAGTTAATTTAAATAGTATATTATGCACCTAGGGAGTAAAGTAGGCTGTGTACGCCCGGCGAGTAGCCTACTCTAATCCCGTGGTGCATGTACGATTTTTCAACATCTTCAGCTGTAAAGTTCGTGCAGTGAGAGTCGCTCAATAAATAAACAAAAATAATTATTAAAACATGACTATAATACATTCGAGCATTATTAAGACCCAATAATTGCTCTCTCGAGCGGTCTGCACTTCTGCAGTCGATCTCTCGCACGCTCGCACACAATGCTGCATGCATGACATATATTTTTCTGTGTATTTTTCTGTTTATTTTTCTATACGACTGACAAATAAAAAGATGATAGCATCATAGCAATGTTGTGATTGCTATCTTATAGGTATGCACATACTTGCATACTGTTAATACACCGAAGTCCGTCTTTTTTTTCTAAAGTTATTTTCAAATCACAAACAATGACTCTCTTCATTTTCATTATTCTTATAAGCAACAAAGAAAATGTTATGATTACACGTTTGGCATGGGCTGTTAGTTCACGAGAGAAAATCGTGCGCATGCGCATCGTACACCAACACTGGCAGGGAATAAAATTTAAAGCCAATTTCACAACATACTGTCTCGTTCTGCACTCACCCAACTCTGTACTGTATCAGAGTAGGGAGTTATATAACGCAAAGCAGAATCCGTTGTGACATGAAACTTGCAGGGCGTACATGCACTGGTTTGCGGGCTAGTTGGTGGCGCATAAAGAACGAACTTTATGGCAAGGGATATTGAAAAATTCTTATTAGAGCATAAAGCTGTAATGATAACAAACAAAGAAAAATTATAGAGGATTTTAGAACGTATAATCCTAACCTCTAAATTGATGAAATAACCTCCAAAAAAAAGAATTTTCTCGAACAAAATTTAAAAAATAAGGCTTAATCACCGTTGAAATGATGACTTCCCAAGGATACAATAATATCATTATGAAATATTGAGGTTAATTTTTTCTTTAATATAACCTTAGAGCCTGAAATCGTGAATTTGTAGTCTTGTAAACCTAGTATTTCGAGAAGGAAAAGTGGTAATTTTACAATTCTTGTTGGACCATAAAGCTGAGATGATATCAAATAAGAAAAAATTATAGAAAATTTTTAATTTTAGAATCCTAACCTCTAAATTAATGGAATAACGTTCGAAAAAAAGAATTTTTTAATCAAAATAAAAAAAAAGGCTGAATTACCGTGAAAATGATTATTCCTCGAAAATACTATACTATTAAAGTACTTTGACGCACTACATTCACGCACTGCTTTTTCGCGCCTTGTAACGAAAAATTGTGTTATATACTTGTTCTATTTGTAAAGTTCGTTTGCGCACTTACATGTTCTTTCTCAGTAGTTTGCACATCGCACTTGAACCAAAGAACATTACTTGCTAAGCAACTATAATCAAAAACCTCTCTTCGGCTTGGATGTTACTAGGAACGTAGAGGAAGAACATCATCTAATTATTAAAACAAGACACTATTTCTAAAAAAAACTACCAATGAATTTAAGGTGGCACAAAAAAACAAAATTAAGTTATAATCCGTTTATCACGTTTTTTTTGGTGTATCGGATATTTATGATTACGAAAAACTCCATACTTCTGGGGCCTAGCAGCCTTACAAGCCCTTAAAACACAAAGAAAGCTTCGGTCTGAGTGATAGAAACATGTCCTATTTTTTTTCAAGCAAGCACAAAAAAACAATAAAAAAGTGATGATTTTTTTATCACGTTGTTTTGCTTGAGCCAATCTTTTCTGAAGCCATAAAAGTCGTCGGTTATTGTTATGTAGCAAATTTCATGTCAATCGTACGTCTGTGATCAAAGTTTAACGTCCTTTTTACCACAAAAATGAGATTTTTTCAAATTTTCGTAAATTGTATGTTCAATAATAATGTTCTAGTCTTTTATACAGCCTTAAAAGTCGTCGGTTATTGTTACGTAGTGTAAAAGGCTTAGGTGTACTAAGTTTTATCCTAATCCTATGCCTAAAACTTGTTTTATAAGTAATTTTTTACCTACTTTAAGATTTTTGAAAATTTGGTAAATTGTTTATTTATTAGTAATGTTTAAATTTTGTATACAGATTTAAAACCATCAGAAATTGTAACGTAGTAAAAAAAAGATGATACAAAATTTCATGTCAATCGTATGTCTGTAATCAAAGTAAAACGTCATTTTTATCTAAAAAATTAGATTTATTAAAAATTTTCGTAAATTGTTAATTTATTATTAATGTTTAAATCTTTTATGCAGCCTGTTAAGTCGGCCGTTGTCGTTACGTAGCGTAAAAGGAAGAAGTATATAATTAGTTTTATCCGAATCCTATGTCTGAGACTTGATTTATACGTAATTTTTCACGCAATTTCAGATTTTTTGACATTTTCGTGACTTGTTCATTTATTATCATTGTTTAAATTTTTTCTGTAGCCGGAAAAGACGTCGGTTGTTGCTATTTAGCGAAAAAGGACTAAGTATACAATAAGTTTTTTCCGAATTCTGCGTCTGAGGCTTGATTTATACGTCATTGTTTATGCAATTTCAGATTTTATGACATATTCGTATTTCGATTATTTATTATTATTATTGGTTGAATTTTTTTTAACCGTTTAAGTCGTCGGTTATTGTTACATAGCGTCAAGAGAATAAATATACCAAGTTTTTTTCCAATCTTATATCTGAGACTTGATTTATAAGTAATTTAATACGAATATTCAGATTTTTTAAAATTATTGTTAATTTATTTATCATAAATATTTAAATGTTTGTTTCAGCATTTAAAGTCTTCGGTTATTGTTACGTAGTGTACAAAGAATAATTGCACTTAGTTTTATCCTAATCCCATGTCTAAAACATGATTATAAAATAACTTTTTTCGCAATTTTAGATTTTATGACATTTTTGTGAATTGTTTATTCATTAGTGATATTCAAATTTTTTCTGTAGCCCTAAAAATCAGAAGTTGTTGTTATGTAGCGTAAAAAGAATAATGAAATAGTAAGTTTTATCGTAATCTTATGTCTTAGACTTGATTTATAAGTAATTTTTTACGCAATTTCAGATTTTTTGCAATTTTTGTGTATTGTTTATTTTGTCACAGACGAATACAGTCATATAATAAGAATAGAAATAGTACAGCCGCTCTCGGCGGCGAACAGTGTGGCAAAAATGACTTTTTGGAGACAAAAATCGATCCATCAAACAATTTTAAAGATAAAAATACAAAAATACTATGATACTCATTAGATGATGTTTCACGATAAACCACTGCTATAATATGAATTATGTTGAACATAACCTCAAAAAAAATTACATTCTTAATAAATTGATCGTTTTATGCTTTAGATTTTCATACAAACTCTAACAAGTTTATATTGCTGGTTGAGCTGATGCATTTTATATGATCATATTTTTTTCCGCAAAAGGCAATAGTTTAATCTACAACTTGATCTCAAATTTTCGAAAAACGGCTTTTTTCAGACAAAAATCGATCCATCGAACAATTTTAAAGATAAAAACAAAACAAAAAGTACTGCGATACTCGTGAAATGATGTTTTATGATAAACCACTGCTTTAATAAGAGATTTGTTGAACATGACCTCGAAAAAAAATTATATTCTTGATAAATCGATCGTTTTATGCTTTAGATTTTCATAGAAACTCTAACAACTTTATAACGCTGGTTGAGTTGATGCATTTTATGCGATTATATTATTTTTCACAAAAGGCAATAGATTAATCCACAACTTGACCTTAAATTTTCTAAAAATGACTTATTTAGACAAAAATCAATCCATCGAAAAATTTTAAATACAAAAAAAAGAAATACTGATGCTCGTGAGTTCAAAATAATTATTTATAAGTGAAGAATAATGTATATTTTTAAATAGAAATCATCACAGACGAGTCATGGATATTTCTCCCAAAGGACAAAACTCCCACCAATTAGACGCTAGTATTTCTGAAATCTCCTACTAATCAGAAGCTGCCCTAGTCTGTCTGTCTTAGGGCTGCTCTACAAGGGTCGGTCTACAAAGTCACACTATCTTACAGTGCATACGCCACATCAATATTACACAACTAGTAACCAATAGCCGATCAACATAGCACGCTTATTAATTAATAAATAAACAAATTATCCATAATAAATAGTCCGCTACTTATAACCCAGCACGCATATTGATTAGTAAATGAACAAATTATCTGTAAACAATCATCTACAACCTAATAAACTTGTACGCATGTTAATTATTAAAAAAACAAATTATTCGTAACAAATCCATAACCTATTAACCTAGCGCGCTTGCTGATTGGTAAATAAATTAATCATCAATTATCAATGATCCATCACCTGATAATCCAGCGCTTCATAACGATTGAGAAATAAACTATCCATAGAAAACAATCTGTACCTAATTGACTTGGCACGCTTGTTGATTAACGAATAAATTAATCATCTATAACAATTAATCTAAATCGTAGAGAACATGGACACTTGTTTATTAACAAATAAATCAATTTTCTATAAAAAATAATGTATAATCGAATGATGGAGCACGTTAATTGATTACCATACAAAAAAATTATTTCATTACTATAATCTCACGAGCATCAGTATTTTTTTTTATATTTAAAATTGTTCGATGGATCGATTTTTGTCTGAAAGAAGCCGTTTTTAGAAAATTTAAGGTTAAGTTGTAGATTAATCTATTGCCTTTTGCGAAAAAAAATATAATTATATAAAATGCATCAGCTCAAGCAGCGATATAACCTTATTAGAGTTTGTGTGAAAATCTAAAGCATAAAACGATCGATTTATTAAGAATGTAATTTTTTTTGAGGTTATGTTCAACAAATTTCATATTATAGCAGTGGTTTATCATTAAACATCATTTAATTAGTATCGCAGTGTTTTTGGTTTTGTTTTTATCTTTAAAATTGTTCAATGAATCGATTTTTGTCTGAAAAAAGTCGTTTTTAGAAAATTTGAGTTTAAGTTGTAGATTTAACTATTGCCTTTTGCAAAAAAAAAAAAATCATATAAAATGCATCAGCTCAACCAGCAATATAAGCTTGTTAGAGTTTGAATGAAAATCTAAAGCAGAAAACGATCTGTTTATTGAGAATTTAATTTTTTTTAAGGTTATGTTTGACACATTTCATATTATAGCAGTGGTTTACAATACGAGTATCATCTCAGGAGGATCAAAGTATTTTGTTTTTTCATCTCTAAAATTGTTCGATGTATCAATTATTGTCCTCAAAAAGTCGTTTTTGCCACACTGTGCGGCGTCGACGGTCGTGAAAACAAAGCATCGTCTTGTTAATACGAAGTTATCCGGTTCGGGCCTAGCTCTGTTCCGTCTATTGGCGGGACCGCTCGTAATATTACTCGGCAGTAACACGATTTACCAGCACACCATCTACCGACAAATCCATACACATAGTTTTAACACTTTTTCCACTCCCCCAATGCCGAGAAATCAACATAAATACCCGGAACAATTTATTATTGATGTATAAATTTTTTCCGTAGCCGTAAAAGTCAACGGTTATTGTTATGTAGCGTTAAAATGATAAGTACACAACGTTTTATCCTAATCCTAGGTCTGAGACTTGATTTATAAGTGATTCATCACCAAATTTCTGATTTTTTAAAATCTTTCTAGATTGTTAATTTATTATTGATATTTTAATTTCTTTTGCAGCTGTAAAAGTCGTCGTTTATTCTAACGAGGCGTAAAAAAGTAAGTATACTATGTTTTTTCCCATTCTATGTCTTAGACTTGATTTATAACTAGATTTCAAGAAATCTCAGATTTTTCAAAATTGTCGAAAATAGTTTATGTATTATTAATGTTTTAATTTTTCTGCAGCCGTAAAAAACCGTCAGTTGTTATGGAGCGTAAATGAAAGAAGTATAATAAATTATATATCAACAGTATGTCGGTGATCAAAGTTGAACGTTATTGTTATCGTATAGATGACATTTTTCATAATTTTGTAAATTGTTCTTTTATTACTGTTTCAATTTTTTCTGTAGCCGTAAAAGTCATCGGTTATTGTAACGTAGTGTTAAGGAATAAGTGTACCAAGTTTAATCCCAATTTCATGTCTCAAACTTGATTTATAAGTGATTCTTCACGAGATTTCAGATTTTTTTTGATTTTCGTAAATTGTTCATTTATTATTAATGTTTAAATCTTTTATAAAGACGTTAAAATCATCGTCATTGTTATATTATGTAATAGGAATGATTATACGAAATTACACGTGAATCGTATCTCTGTGATCAAGGTTAAACGTCATTTTTATTGAAAAAATAAGATTATTCCAAATTTTCGTGAATTCTATATTTAATATTATTATTTAAAATTTTTTTTCACCCGTTCAAATCGTTGGTTATGGTAATAACTTAAAAGAGATAAAATTTGCAAATTGTATGTCAATCGTATGTCTGAAATCAAAGAAAAACGTCATTTATATGGAAAGAATGCGATTTATTCAAATTATTGTGGATTGTTCATTCATTATAAATGTTTAAATCTTTTCTGTGGCCTTAAAAGTCGTCGGTTATTGTTACGTAATGTTAAAGGAATAATGATACTAAATTTTATGTTAATCGTATGTCTGTAATTGAAGTGAAACGTCATTTTTATCGAAAAAATGACATTTTTTCAAACATTTGTGAATTGCTTTATGAAGCCTTAAAACTTATTGGTAATTGTTGCGTAGCGTAAAGGGAATAAGTATGTATACCAAGTTTTATCCTAATCCTATGTCTTATTTTTCATTTATAAATAACTTATCACGCCATTACAGAGTTTTTTACATTTGTGTAACTTTATCTAATAATATTTTTGAAATCTTTTCTGCAGCTGTAAAAGTCGTCGTTCGTTATTACGCAACGTAATAGGAATAATTATTCGAACTTTAAACTTTATTGTATGTCTTTGATCAGAATTAAACGTCATTTTCATCATGGTAATGGGATTATTCCAAATTTTTGTGGATTGTTTATTCATTACTATTGTTTGAAATTTTTTTCTGCACTCGTTAAAAACGTCGGTTATTGTTATTGAGCGTGATAGGGACAACTATGGCAAATTTCATGTCAAACGTATGACTGTAAACAAAGTGAAACGTCATTTTTATTGAAAAAATGACATTTTTTAGAATTTTCGAGAATAGTTTATCTAATTAATGCGAAACTCTTTACTTTAGCTTCAAAAATCGTCGGTTATTGTTGTATAGTGTTAGATGAATGAGTGTACCAAGTTTTCTTTCTATCTTATAACTGATACTTGACTTGCAAGTAAATTTTCACGCAAATCAGAATTTTGGAAATTTTTTTGAATCGTTTATTTATTATTAATGTTTCAAATTTTTCTGCAGCCGTAAATATCGTCAGTTAATGTTATGTAGTGTAGAAGGATTGATAATACGAAATTCTATATGAATCGTACATTTGTGATTAAAGTTGAACTTCATTTTTATTTAAATTTGAATTTTTCCTGCAGCTGTAACAGTCAACAGTTGTTGTTACGTAGTGTAAAAGGAATAAGTGTAGCCAGGAAAGTTTTTAATCCTATGTCTGAGACTCGATTTATAAGTAATTGTTCACGCAATTTTAGATTTTCGAAAATTTTGTTAATCGTTTATTTATTATGAATGTTTAAATTTTTTCTGTAGCCGTAAAAGTCGTCAATTATTGTTATGTACCGAACAAGGAGTGAGGGTAGAATAAGTTTTTTCCTAATCTTATATCTGTGACTCGATTTATAAGTAATTTTTCACGCGATTTCAGAATTTTTTACATTTGTGTAAATTTATTTATTATTAATGTTCAAATCTATTCTTCAGTCTTTAAAGTCGTCGGTCAATTTTACAGAGTGTACAAGGAATAAGAATTCTAAGTTTTATTTCAGTCTTATGTCTAAAACTTGATCTATGAGTAGTTTTTCACGCAATTTAAGATTTTTTAAAATTTTTGTAATTTGTTTATGGATTATTAATGGTTAAATTTTTTTTGCAGCTGTCAAAGACTTTGGTTATTGTTACGTAGCGTGAAAAGAATAAGCATGTTAAGTTTTTTCTCTAATCCTATGTCTTAGACTTTATTTTTAACTAAATTTTCACGTAATTTCAGATTTTTCAAAATTTAGTAGACTCTTTTTTTATTATTTATGTTTCAATTTTTCTGCATCCGCTAAAGTCGTGGATTGTTGTTATGTAGAGTAAAAAAAAATGTATACATATTTTTATGTCAATCGTATCTCTTTGGTCAAAGTTAAACGTCATTTTTATCGAATAAATGAGATTATTCCCAATTTTCGTTAATCTTGTATGTATTACCATTGTTTAAATTTTTTTCTGCAACTGTTAAAATCGCCGGTTATTTTTATGTCGCGTAAAAGGGAAAAATTTAGTAAATTTCATGTCAACCGTATGATTATAAACAAAGTGAAACGTCATTTTTATTAAAAAAATAACATTTTTTTAAATGTTTGTGAATTGTTTATTCGGTAATTATGTTTAAATCTATGCTGTAGCCTGTAAGTTCAATAGTTATTTTTACTTAGTGCAAAAAAAATATTCCGAGTTTTATCCTAATCCCATGTCTAAGACTTGATTTTTAAGTCATTTTTCACGCAATTTTCGATTTTTTTACATTTACGTAAATCATTTATTTATTATTAATGTTTTTATTTTTTAGCAGCCGCAAAAGTCCTTAGTTATTATTAAGTAGCGTTAGAGGAAAAAGTGTACTAAGTTTTTTTCCGATCTAATGTCTGAGACTTGTTTTATAAGTAATTTTTCACGCGATTTAAGAATTTTTTACATTTGTGGAAATTTATTTATAAGTAATGTTAAAATCTTTTCTGCAGCCGTAAAAGTCGTTGTTTATCAATATGTAGCGTGATTGGAATAATTATACGAAATTTTAATTTAATCGTATGTCTTTGATCAAAGGTGAACGTAATTTTGATAGAAATAATGGGATTATTTCAAATTTTTGTGGGTCGTTTTTTCATCACTATTGTTTGAAATTTATTCTGCACCCATTAAAAACGCCGGTTATTGTTATTTAGCGTCAAGAGTGACAAGTAAAGCAAATTTTATAATAATCGTATGACTGTAAACAAAGTGAAACGTCATTTATATTGAAAAAATGACATTATTATAATTTTTGTGAATTGTTTATATTATCAATGTTTTAATCTTTACTTTACCTTTAAAAATCATCGGTTATTGTTGTAAAGTGTCGGATAAATGAGTGTACTAAGTTTTCTCTCAATCCTATATCTGAGACCTGATTTTTAAGTAATTTTTCACGCGATTCAGTATTTTGAAAATTTTTGTGAATTGTTTATTTATTATTAATCTTTCAATTTTTTTTGTAACCGTAAAAATCGTAAGTTACTGTTATGTAGTGTAAACGGATTGACGATACAAAATTGAAAATGAATCGTATGTCTGTAATCAAAGTTAAAGTTCATTTTTATTTAAATTTAAATTCTTACTGCAGCTGTAACAGTCAACGGTTGTTGTTACGTAGTGTAAAAGGAATAAGTGTACCAAGGATTATTTTATCCTATGTCTGATACTCGATTTATAAGTAATTGATCACGCAATTTTGGATTTTTTGAAAATTCCGTTAGAATTTTTTATTTGTCATTATTGTTTAAATCTTGAATGCAACTCCAAAAATCGTCGGTAATTGTTATGTAGTGTAAGAGGAATAAGTGTACTAAGTTTCATCCTAATCCTATGTCAGAAACTTGATTTTTTAAGTCATTTTTCACGCGATTTCAGATTTTTGGAAATTTTTGCCAATTGTTTATTCATTATTAGTGTTTGAATTTTTTTTGTAGCCGTAAAAATCGTCAGTTAATAATATGTAGTGTAAAAGGAGTTATAATGAGAAATTTCATATGAATAGTATGTCTGTGATCAAAGTTAAACTTCATTTTTATTACAATTTAAATTTTTTCTGCAGCTGTAACAGTTAACGGTTATTGTTACGTAGTGTAAAAGGAATAAGTGTACCAAGGTTTATTTTAATCCTATGTCCGAAACTTACTTTAAAAGGAATTTTTTACGCAAATTTCAATTATTTTAAATTTTCGTAAATTGTTTATTTATTATTAATGTTTCAATTATTTTTCCGCTGTAAAAGTCTTTAATTATTAATATGTAGCGTAAAAGTAATAAGTATATGATTAGTTTTATTCCAATCCTACGTCCAAGACTTGTTTTACACCTAATTTTTTACGCAATTTCGGGATTTTTGGAAATTTGGTGATTTCTTTATTTATAATTAATATTTTAATTTTTTCTGCAGCTAAAAAAAATGTTATTTACTATTTGTATCAAAAAAAAAGATGAGTATTGCAAGTTTTATGTCAATCGTATTTCTGTAATCGAAGAAAAAAGTTATTTTTATCAAAAAAGGGCGAATATTTCAAATTTTCGTAAATCGTTCATTTATTTTAATAGTTTAAATATTTTCTGCAGCCTTAAAAGTCGTAAGTTATTGTTACATAATGTAAAATAAATAAGTGTACCATATCTTATCCTAATTCTATGCCTAAAACTTAATTGAAAATGTTATTTTTTACGCACTTTCAGATTTTTTAAAATTGTCATGAGTTAATTATTCATTATAATTGTTTAAATTTTTCAGGCAGCCTTGCGAATCTCGGTTATTGTTACATAGTGTAGAAGAAATAATTTTACAAAACTTCATGTCAATCGTATGTCTGTAAACAAAGTGCAACGATACATTTATCGGAAAAATGACATTTTTTCAAATTTTTGTGAATTGTTTATACATCATTATTTATTAAATTGTAGCTGCAGCCTTGAAAGTCATCGGTTATTGTTACGTAGTGTAAAAGGAATAAAAATAACAAGTTTTATCTTAATCTTTTGTCTAAAACTTGATCTATAAATATTTTTTCACGCAAATTTAGATTTTTTTTAATTTTTGTGCTATGTTTATTTATTATTAATGCTCAACTTTTTTTTTTAGCCATAAAATTCGTCGGTTATTGATACGTAGGGTGAAAAGAATACGTGTACTATGTTTTATCTCAATCCTATGTCTAAAAGTTGATTTAAAAGTAATTTTCCACGCGATTTCCGTTTTTTTCAAAATTTTGTAAATTTTTTATTTATAATTGCTTGTATCTCTACTGCAACTTCAAAAATCGACGGTTATTATTACGCAGTGTAATAGAAATATGTGTGCCAAGTTTTATCCTAATCGTAAGACTTGCTTCATACGTAATTTTTTACGCATTTTCAAATTTTTGGGAATTTGTTGATTTTCTTATTTATCATTATTATTTAAATTTTTTCTGCAGCTGAAGTACTCGTCAGTTATTATTACGTAGCATAAAAGGGATAAGTATAGCAAATTTTATGTCAATCGTATGGCTGTAATTAAAGTGTAACGTCTTTTTTATCAAAAAAATGCGTTTTTTTAAATATTTGTGAATAGATTAGTTATTATTGATGTTTGAATCTGTTTTGCAGCCCCAAAAGTCAACGGTTATTCTTACGCAGTGTACAAGGAATATGTGTACCACGTTTTATTCTAATCTTATGTCTTAAACTTTATCTATAACTAGTTTTCACGCAATTTCAGATATTTTAAAAATTTTGTAATTTGTTTATTCATTATGAATGATGAAGTTTTTTTTGCAGCCATAAAAGTCTTTAGTCATTGTAACGTGGCGTAAAAAGAATACGTACATGAAGTTTTTTTCTACTCCTATGTCTGAGACTCAATTTTTAACTAACTTTTCACGTAATGACGGATTAAAAATTTTCAGTGAACTGATTATTTTTGATTAATGTTAAAATTCTTCTGCATCCGTGACTGTCGACGATTGTTGTAATGTAGCGTGTAAAAAATATGTACACCAATTTTTATGTCAAACGTATGTCTTTGATCAAAGTTAAACGTCATTTTTATCGAAAAAAAAAAAGATTTTTCTAAATTTTCGTGAATTCTTTATTAATTATTGTTGAAATCTTTACTACAGCCTTAAAAATCGTCGGTTATAGTTAAAATGTGTAAGAGGATTAAGTGTACTAAGTATTATCTCTATTCAAGTTCTAAAACTCGATTTTCAAGTAATTTTTCACGCGATTTCAGATTGTTTGAAATTTTCTTAAATTGTTTAGTTATTTATAATGTTAAATTCGATCAAGCAGCCGTACAAAACATCAGTTATTATAATGTAGCATATAAGAAATAAGTATACTTAATTTTATGTTAATCGTATGTCTGTGATCAAAGTTAAACGTCATTTTCATCGAAAAAATGAGATTATTCCAAATTTTCGTGAATCGTTTATTTATTATCAATGTTCAAATCTTTCTTGCAGCCGTGGAAGAAATCAGTTAGTGTTATCTAGCGTGAGAGAAATATGTTTATCAAGTTTTATCTTATTCCTATGTCTGAGAATTGATTTATAAATAATTTTTCACACTATTTCAGAATTTTTTCTATTTGAGTACATTTATTCATTATTAATGTTGAAATATTTTCTGTAGATGTAAGAATCGTCGATTATTATGACGTAGCATAGTGAGAATAATTTAAAAAATTTTAACTTAATGGCATGTCTAAAATCAAAGTTAATCGTCATTTTTATCAAATAAATGAGATTTTTCCAAATTTTAGTAAATTGTTTATTTATCATTATTGTTTCGAATTTTTCTGCAGCCGTGAAGATCATCGGTTATTATTATGTAGCATGAAACAAATAATTGTACCAAATTTTATGTTCATTCTATGTCTTTGATCAAAGTTAAACGTCATTTTTATTGAAAAAATGAGATTATTCCAAATTTTCGTGGATTCTTTATTTATAATTAATGTTAAAATTTGTTCTAAAGCCTTCAAAGTCATCAGTTTATTTCATGTAGTGTAAAAGAAATGATTACGTAAATCTTCATGTAAATCGTATGTTTGTGATCGAAGTTAAACGTTATCTTCATCTAAAAATAAGATTTTTTTAATATTTCATAATTTGTTCATATTTAGATGTTTTACTTTTTTCTGCAGCTGTAAAAAACGTCGGTTTTTGTTACGTAGTGTTAGAGGAATAAGTGTACTAAGTTTTATCCCAATCCTATGTCTGAGATTTGATTGACAAGTAATTTTTCACGCAATTTTTAATTTTTTGAAATTTTTGTAAATCGTTTATTTATCATTATTGTTTAAATTTTTTCTGCAGCCTTAAAATGTCATCAATATGTCTGTGATCAAAGTTTTACGTAATTGTTACAGACGTGCTGTAATTTTAGGCAATCACGTATATTTATTTATTTAATACTGATGTTTGATAATGATCATATTGGTTTCTCACTTTTAAATTATATGAGCTCCATCTTTAAATTTTAAAAAACATATAATTTTATCTCACACACGTTTTTTTTGTGGAGCTCGACATATAGCACGTAGGCTAATGTCGTCGGCTAGTTTTAGCTTCATAGTAGAAAAGCGTATCTAGTTATAAAGAATTATATGGTGTACTATAAATGATATCTGTAATTAACGAAAGTACGATTAGTCGAGCGTATTTTAATTTATGAAAAAGTGTTACATCGAGTTTAAAGGGTTACTGCGGATTGAGTGTTTGGGATATAATTGTGAAATAGGCCTAAACGCTTAGCCAAGTAGCACGGAGCAGTATCTGCGGCCAACTCCAAGTTTTACGCTGCGTCATGCACACTTTTACTTAATATGTCTTCAGCTAACTCCAAATTTCATACGTATAGAATACAAATAAAATGCGTTTATAGCTTTAAAGATTTTATGACTGTCTTACTAAATGTTATAAAAATTATTATTATACGAATATCTATTATTAAGTCAGATCTTTCTTCTAAATTACAACAACATTTTTAGATTGTACCTTGTCCTTTTCAAGATATTGCGTTGGTAATATTAAAAATACGGAATTGGAAGCTATTCAGTTAAGTTGAATAGAATAAAACTCAACATTTTAAAAAAAATAGTATTGTATGCTTTTAAATCAATCATTAAAAAGCTAATTCAGTTTTTTTTTTTTTTAATTCTGTTATACACTTAATATATTTAAAGGTCATTATATCAATTTAGAGTTTAAGATTGTACATTCTTAAATTCTGTATAGTTTTAATCTATTTGATACCATCTCCGCTTTATGCTCCAATAAGAACTTTTAAATTACCTCTCCTCATTCCTTCTTAAAATATTAGGTTTACAAGACTACAAATTTATTATTTCAGGCATTTAGTTAATTTAAAAAAAATTTTAACCAAATTTTTTGTCATAATAGTATTGTATCTTTAAGAAACAATTATTCGAACGATAATTCTACTTTTCTATCAAAATTTTATTCGAAATATCCTTTTTTTTTTGCAGGTTATACTATTTATTCGGAGGTTAGGATTTCACGCTCTAAAGTTTTTAAAATTCATTTTTTGTTCGCTATTATCTTAGCTTAAAGCTTCGTCGAGAATTTTTTGATTACCTCTTGTCCTCATTGAGATATTAGGTATACAAGACTACAAATCTACGATTTCAGGCTTTGAGGTTGTGTTAAAGAAAATCCAACTCAATATTTCATCATGATAATATTGTACCTTCGAGAAGTATTTATTTCAACGATGATTCAGCCTTTTTATTAAATTTTGTGTGAAAGATTCTTTTTTTTGGAGGTTATTCAATAAATTTAGAGGTTAGGATTGTACGATCTGAAATTTTCTATGATTTTGCTTTATTTGCTATCATGTAAGATTTATGCTCTAATAAGGATTAAATTACCTCTAATCTTCCTCGAGATATTCGATCTACAAGACTAAAAATTCTAAATTTTAGGCTTATAGGTTATGTTAAAGAAAATTAAACTCAACATTTTCCTTCTTAAAATATTAGGTTTCCGACGCGTAAACTAAAAATCGCCCACTGTGGGGCAGGGGTAAGAAGGGGGGGGGGGGGGGCAATAAGGGGCAACTTTTTAAAAATATTGGGTTTCGGGGGCGAAAAGAAAAAGGGGCCGGGGGGGGGGGGGGGGGGGGGGGGGGGGGGGGGTCAATAAGGGGCAAGAAAGCAAACAACGATAGTGCAAATTACGAAATAATCTAACGCATTTACCCGTGTTTTAAGGGGGTTTAAGGGTATTGTTGAGTCATTGGCGAGGGGGTGAGCGAAAATTTTAAATGCTTACAACTATATGTAAGTATTGGGTAATGCACAGTAATTAGGTCATTTACCACTTCACACAAAATCCCTCAACAATTTTCAAGTTTATAAGGGGGTGAGGACTTATTTTTTTCGTGAAAACACGGAGAAAACAAGCGAATTTGGGATAAGGGAGCTAGGTCGGGCGAGGAAAGAGGGAGGGGGTGACGGTTGGCGAAGGGGGCAAGAGAACAAATGCCGATTGATGAAATCGTGAAAAACTGGATTCACCCGTGATTTTAGAGGAGGCAAGGGTGCGAGGGGGGAAGGGCAGGGCAAATATCGTACATTATCTGTTAAGTGGGCCGCCGAAATATCTCAAAAACAGAGATTTTGATTTCAGCTAAGTTTGGCACAGATTATCTTTGGCATATGTACTTTAGATTCAGAAATTTTCACAATGTGCTTTTTTCATTCAAAACTCACAGATGCAAACGTTCCACAAAACAGAGATCTTATACGTTTGCTGCTCGTTTTTACTCTTCTGTTTGGAGTAAAAGTCACATACTATCAACAGGGTTATTATCGTTCCTGAATTGGTTGAACACATATATAATATAAAAGTAACCAAATAAAAATGGCGTATCTAATATGGTGACTTGAAGTGCTACATGCGATCGTGCATTCCATGTAAAGGGAGCCACCGAAATATCTAAAAAACAAACTTCAACACAAATTATTCACCTCAGGATGTATAGTTTTTATCCAGAAATTTTTGTTACGTGCTTTTCATTTTACATTAAAATGGCGGATGAAAACATCTCAAAAAACAGATATCTTAAATGATTTATGCACATTTTTACTCATTCTGTGTAAATACAACATATGTACTTACTGTAAAAACAGTTATTATCATTTATGAAAAATGTGAACACAAATATAACTAGAATGTAACGAAATAATAGTGGCGAATCTAAAATAGCGACTTTAAGTGTTTAATGCAAATCTCTGTTTTTTAAGACATTTCCGTCTGCCATTTTGGAATTAAAAAAAAAGCATCACAAAAATTCTCAAATATGAAGTAAATATCATAAAGATAATCTGTGTCTTTGGTTAAATTTATAGTCGATGTATTATATTAAACATTTTAAAACGAACGTTAGCCAAACTTTTACACGTAAAGATTTTTGTTTATCAAGTTGACAGAGTAAAATCATTACAGCGGTGATCAAGGGATAGAAAGGCACATGCTCTCAGAAAAATTAAATTTTTAACCAACTACAAGCATTATTTACTGGTTAGCAGAAATAATATTAATGTTTGTGTTGGGCTACATCTTCTTAGGGACATAAAAATAACATAGTCCAACCACTCTAAATACAAGCTTAGGTTAGTAAAATGCAGAAAATTTAATTTACCAGTTATGCACTTGTATAACGTGTGACTGCGTTTTAGATTTAATACGTTGACAATCGAATCATAACCTTTAAGAGAAGTCCAGATGTTTATTTTATACGGACCGAGTCATCATAATGTATTTCGTACTATTTTCATTAGTTACTGAAAAAAATTTGTCGAAACTTTTGGAAATACTAAATTATTCAGTGAGGAAGGTTGCTCTGGTCATAAAGCGTGTCTATTTAATAAATAGTTTAAAAGTATCAAACTAAGTATTTACTCCGAAAATGGTGGGGACGCTGCATTCGTCTGACTTGTTTTATATATTTCTGTTTTTTAAAAATGCAGGATGTTATTGGGCATTAAATAAACAAGTCAGACCTTTTCATATCCCGCAGTAACAATATACAATTCAAATATCACCTATTAATTCATCATTTTCGGAAAAAAGTACGGAATGGCAATCGCAGGGTGGAGTGCAGCAGCTGGCACTCGCAGCCTCAGCAAGCAGTAAAATACCTAGTTTACCTACGTAATAGATGTGTTTCGTTTTGCTTGCGAGCACGAGATGGAGTCACTGATGCCCTTTGTTGTAATTAAATACTGATTCACGCATCATACGCAGGTGGCAGCCGGGTATTTGCCGTCGTTGCCAAGATGCCCAATCGGTGCCGTCGGTGGTCACTTGCAGTCAGTACCGCGGTCAGTTGATGCCATGCTCTACAAGCTATAACTTTTCTGAGTCCTACTTATGTATTTAACATAACGGCAGACAACATGCAGCCATCTACAGTGTTCAAATAATTTTTATTGCATAGTTCACCGTCGGTGCTGTTACATCGAAAAAAAAAATCATTTTGATTGGGTTGAATTACTTGTGAAAGTGTAGATACTGTATATATTTGCAGATATGTACCAAATTTAAGGCACTAGAAAATATAAGATGTCAGAGTTGCTGCATTATGCCTGCATTGAAAATAATAAGTCATACTCTAGACTTATACGTTACTTTTGTCTGAGTCTTGTGTCCATACCATCATTAAATAAAGCGTTGAAATACAAAAAAAAAAAAGAGTACTGACGATGTTTATATTGTATCCAATAGCAGTGGAGCTAGCAATGCTAGTTGTGCTAGTATCAAAAGCTGAGGCCAGTGATACACGAGCTAAAAAATCAGGGATGATGTAGCTGACCAAGGAGCGTTAAGAATATTCAGCCGAGTTTAGGCTGTATTATCGTAATGTACAAGTACTAGCTCTATTTACCATAAAAGGATCTAAGACCTGTCAATTTGATAAAACCTTTTTTGCTATGCGTGATTTTTATGTTGGATCAGTCATTAATTAACTTAATTTACAAATTCGTGTAGCCTGCTGGTGCTACCATTGCAAGTACCACGCATTTAAACATAGTAGGCAACAAATTTGTAAATAAGGTGCATGAATGGCTAATTTACCTTTAAAAAGCACGCTATAGATCAAATTGTATACAATTAAAAGGTACTAGAGTTTCAGAAATCATCACACCGTCACACATCACCCCTTCGTTGGATCTATTGTGAGTTGCTACACTGTTATCAGCCTCTGATCACTTGCAAAAAGTTTGGAAAAAGTATAAAGTCGTAAGTTAACTTTAGATACTCCGCTATAAGTTTAGGAATATGGGTTTTCAGATGATGAAGCTCCAAGACAGAGTATTACATAAACACATTCTCTTCGTAACGGTCCGTTCGTGTCAGTTATATGTATTAAAACGGCTCAGCTTTACGAGAACAGCAAATGAAATTGGGCTGCTAAATGTTTGCTGTATTAGTCAGAAAGGAATGTTTTTATGTCTCAAGTCGATAGATAGTATATTGCCCATATTACTATATAAATATCAATATGTGAAATTGCATCAAAAGAATTTAAAAATTTCCCTTTTGGTATGATTTTTAATATTTCTATTGTTATAATGATATTGGCAGTAGATGATATTATCTATTCACTACAGACGAAACAACATACCTTTTTGACTCTTACAGCAAATATTTCTTCCTTGGTGCCATTTGTACTTATTATAAAGCTCAGCTGTACAAATACATACAGCTAACACAGTGACCTATACGAACAGAGTGTGGTTGTCATATAATTATGTAGAGCTTCATCTTCTAGAAAAATCTCATCCACATGCTCAGTAGAGTACCCAAAGTCAGCTAACTTCTTTTAACTCTTGAAAAACCGTCTGCAAAGGATTTGAGGCCAATACAAGTCTTGCAGCTTACAAGAGTCCCAAAGAACGGATCATGAGTAATAGTACGCACGATACCTTGAAAGACTTTGGAACCCATCAGTTGGATAAAACTCGTTTTGTTGAGCGTTTTTCATGGGTCAGCTACCATGCATACAACATGCTTATAAGTGTGTGTTCTCTGAGTGCAACAAGATTGAAGCAAGTATTATTTATGCAAACACAAGTGAGTCGGACACCCTCACACATACTTGTACACAATAAGGCATGGATGACTGATACAAAATTAAAATGACTTTGAGATAGTTGTATCCCAAAATTTAAAAACTACAAAAAGTTTATTTTTCAGTCAAATAACATGTCATCGTCGTCATTTCAATGTATACTGCCACATACATTAGGTATACTGTAGATTTTTTTCAGATTTTTACAATGTATTTATGAATATATCGTGTCAATAAAAATGAATACTTCTTTCTGAAAATTTATGGAAATTCCCCATACTGATTAATACGGCACCACGGCGATGAGCCGCCTTAAATTTAACAAGTTTGCTAATTCTTGCACTACTTTTTTGCCATTGAATATTTATTAATAATGACAAATTTAACAAATTCTGTTTTTATTGGCAACTCCAAGGTATTTATCATGCCCATACCAATTTACAAGCGAATCATATTATGATTAGCTGAGAAACAGCACTTTACGTTTTGAAAATCTATTGGATTTCATTTCCAAAACTTGAAGTTTCCATTTTTATCTCCAAAAGTAGAAATCAGATAAAAAAATTCGTGAATAAAATAAGATGTGGATTTTTATCATAATGATGAACATTTTTTTAATCGATTTAGGAACTTTTGAAAATCGTCTTCTTGGTCACAAACATAAATTTCGTCTCGAGCGCCGGGCGAGTTATTCGATCCGGGTCCCCAATTGTACAATAATAACCTATTAGTTAATTCCTATACGACGTTCTTTTATAAACCGAACACTTTTTGGATTAACACATTTTTTATTTAGGTGAAATTTTCATTATGGGTTCTATATCGAAAAAGATAAATGGTTTCGAGGACTTTTTTTAACGTTTTTTAGAGATTAGAGGAGATCAAAAATTTGAGAGTTTAATGATTTTTCGCCAGGAGACTAACTTTGAAAAATCCATAACCTTGGTTCTATTTCTTCTATTTTTTTTTCGAATTTTTTTTCTATTTCTTTAAAAAGTAAACAAAATATTCTTTAATAAAAAAATGGTTTTATACAAAATTATAAACAAATCTATATTTTTCTAAGCAATTTAAATGATTAAATCAATTTTTAACAATTTGTCCTACTTTGTAGCGAGTTTATCATATTACCATCGTATTAGATGTCAAATTTTCTATTGAAAACGTATTTTTTTCGATAAGAAAAATAGTATTTCTATTAGAAATAAAAAAATAAAGTAGTTTATGTAGTGCGGCATGTCTTACAGGGGTTATCTTTAAATAATTATTTAACTGTTGCTTTATTGAAACAACCGGCTCCCTCAACAAAAAGTTTTGGAATTTGCTACTTTCTCTACTAAACCATATATATTTGAGTGAACACTGGTTATTTTGAATAAAGGCTGGATCCTAAAAGCCTTTAGCCATGGTCTAATAAAGTAAGTCACGCCTTTTTCAGGTAAAATCAAAACATCTTACGCATAACTCTGTTAATTGAAAATTTTTTTTAAATCACGCAGCAAGCTTATTGGTTTTAATTTTGAATTATGTGCCTTCATAGAGAATAAAATTTTGCAAATTTGAATGTTTGTAAAATATTTACCCCTAGTTTCTTCAGGAACAGTACTCAAGAACGACACAGTAGCCACCACCATTTTTAACTCAACCTAATTTATATTTACCTTTAAGTGCATAGGTCAGTGCGTTATACCCGCATTATTTATAACATTATTAGCATTGTAAATATTACCACTTTCTTCTAAGTTATTAAAATCACCAACGTCCTTTTCTCCGCTTGCGCAGTAGCTTATTTCTCCTTCCTCTTCCGTTTGCAGGTGCTGTACGTTTCTTCTCCGACTTATGCATGCTGCTTCTATGTGTCCTTGTCATTGACATTTACTACAAGTTTGGTAACGATGCTTGAATTTCTACCAATATGCCCCTTTTTCCTGATACAATAACATATTACAGTATTATATTGACTCGTGTTCTTTTCTTTTTTATGTTTCTTTCAGTATTTGCATGAATACTATTATTCTTGTTTTTGTAGTACTGACCTATAAGCTTACTTTTATCTTTTACCAGATGCGGTTCTTCACATTTAGTTACGGATAATAGGCGTCAATATACAAGTACTAACTTTGCCGTTTTTCTGAAACAAAATCAAGTGAAACATACGTTTTCAGCGTTTCATCATCACGCTACAAATGAAGCCGCAGGAAACTGTAGATATTTAAAAAAAATGTAAATAAAATGATTAAATCAAGAGAAAAAACTAGATAGCGCTGCAGAAAAATTTCTGTTTGACTACTGTAGTGCAGAGCACTATTGGACAGAAAGATCACCCGATCATATGATGTTTAAGAGACAAATACGAACAAAACTTGACTGTGCAAGATCAAGTGTAACAGATCCAAAGTGTGCAATACAACATTGAGTCAAAAAGGGTTGCAAAATGTAACGTTTGTAAAGGGGGAAAAAGTCTCGGTAAAAGATTGTAAAAGCAGTTCAAGCAAGAAAATACTTGCGATTATCATAGCTGAGTTGTCTCCTGTAAATTTGAATTTTGACGTTTTCCCCGGAAAAATATGGAATAGAATATTGACAGAATGTTTAAATATAGAGATAAAGAAACTTTCAACATTAAAAATACAGAAATGCTTCAACCCGAAATAATAGAGACTCGAAGCGTTTGGAAGAAAATCGGGCCAGGACTTAAGTTTAAGACATTTTAATGAGAGAAATTGAAATGTATTGGTATGGATTATTATGTATGGTAAATGTGTGTGCATGATATTAGAGAGACCCAAGCAAAGGCTTGTCGAGCGATTAGAGTAAAGCTGGAGTTCAATCGGGGCATTCGATACATATGATATATTATCGATTACTCGTAAAATCGGGGGGATATCAGGGAGTTAGACAAGAAGAGATTCATGATTAGGGTAGGTAGGTCAGAATAGGAATGAAAGGAATAATTTGGTTACAGAAACGTAAAAGCCCAGAAACTGATTACTGGCAGTTTAATTTTAAAATTGCAGAAAAAATAACAATATATAAACAATCAAATCACGTATGCCATTTAGTCTATATAAAGTTTTTAAAAAAAAAATCCAGCGGACAAGCATCGGCATACTTGTAGGGTGGGTCCTTAAGCTTGAGGCTAACCCTCACATTTGTGAAGTAAAAGATATATTTTTTACCAATCGAATGACGTATGCCATGCATATTAAATGTTTTTATTTGTAGCAAACACAAGTAAAAATAAGTTGATTTACGTGTATACTGGGTCGAAAGAAATTTTTTCGATTTTTGTATTCGTAAAATAAAATTTGTTGTTTATTTAATCGAATCATTATTGAAACTTGTTGCAAAACACGGTTTTGATCGTCAACTTAAGTAATCCGCACCGCCATACACGTATCTTAGGTCAAAGTTGCGGGAGAAATCTACAAAGTTGTAAAATTTTTAAGTTTTTTTTTTCCATCGTATTGTGTATGCCATTTTAGATATCACTTCGTAATTATATATTTATGTTGTACTTCTATAGGCTCGTTATGCAGGAGAGTAAATCAATCATTTCAACATTCTCTCTGTATCTCTTCTAAAATGTATGACGTAAGTGAATTTTAAATTCATGAAAAAAACAAATTTATCAATGAGATTCAAACTTACGACCTCTTGCACTCGCATGCAAGCCGAGCACCGTAACAATTTAGCTACTTTTTTTTTAAAGAATGTTTATTAACTTTCATAGTTTAGTATTACACATATTAAGCGAAGTTCTAAGCATACAAATTAACGCTTGACGAGTACATACAATATCACACGCATATAACCCTACTAAGGAATTTGTTTTCTGCACTTGTAGAATGAGTACGCAGAACTTAAATAAAAAGTTTGCAAAAGCCCCATCGGAGCTTAAATGCAATCTCTAGATCTTAAGAAGCCATAAGAGAGAAACGTCAAATTAGACAAACTTATTTGACTGCTTAAATTGTGTAATTCTGAGTTATATCACTTTTTTATAGTGAATTTTTCAATCAATAAACTCATGTTAATAAGATTATAGAATAATGTCTCATTTTCCTAAACAAAGAAGGAAAAGAGATGAGAAAGTCTACATGCCTTTTAATTGACACAGCTTGCTCATTGCACATCTTAAAAAAAAAAACATGATAGCTATTACTAACCAGTGATGTAAATAAACTTAGGCATGCTAAAAAACAATGAATGCTATGTATGTATGTATCTATGTATGTATGCACACAAGTCTATTTTAAATAAACCTAAACAGCAATATAATTTTTTGGAAATTCATAGTATTTATTATGTTTGAGTCTTTGAATAAGCTTGTAAACATTAGGGGAGACCAGGGTAATCGTGCCAGTCTGGGTCTGTGTGGCATTCAAATAAAAAGAAAAACTAATGATAATTTTCGGGTTTTTTTTTCAACACCTATAGGTACTGCTTTCTCTTGAATTCCCTTAAATATTTTTAGGCATTATGATAAGTATTTATTTAATTCAAAGAAAGTTTCATGTTTGTAGGATTTATAATGACCGGATAATCATTTTAAACAGCTGTTCGAATATAGCTTGTTAAAACAACATTTTTGCAATTAATCTTAATTGAATGCTGGACTCGTTAGCTACAATTTCCTTTTTTTAATTTTGTTAGAAAATAAGTAACAACAAAATTATAACAGAAACAAGCAAGTGTGTTTATGGGGCACAGCGTAGCATCTGACTGGGGCAGAGCGTAGCCCGGCCGCAGCAGTGCGAGCGCTGGTGCGAGCGTGACACAGCTGTTTGTTTCGGTTAAGCTTTTTGTAGAATAATGTAAACAATAGTTTTAATAGTCAAGTGTTTTACTAATCGATAATGGTACGTAATTATAAACCTAAGGGTTTTAAGTGTATGTGGGATGAAGGTCAGCTGCTGCAGGCTGTAAATAATGTGCTGGCCGATGGGAAAACAATTGCAAGTTCTGCAAAGCAGTACAACATCCCTAAAAGTACTCTACAAAAAAAAATGAAGCTGAAAGATTTAGATCTGGATAAAGTTAAAGTGTAAACTGGTAATTTACTTTCATTCTTACAAATTTACCGGTTTACTTAAAACATACTTGAGTGTGTATATGTACACATAGGTACAAACTTAAATTATTAATTTGATTCATGTTGCAGCTGCAGGATTCAAGAGGACTTTTACGGATGAGCAAAAACAAGCTTTATGTAATTACATTAAGTCAATGGAAAAAAGAATGATGGGACTAAAAGCAATCGAGGTGAGAAAGTTGGCGTTTGACTTAGCGACGAAGCTAAAAGTACCCCACAATTTTAACAAAACCAAAGGTACGGTGTAAAAATCATTTTTTTTTTTTCATTTTATTAATATGATGCATTTTACAACTGGATTAACACTTTCTTTTCTCCGATAAGTTTTGGCTGGCGAGGATTGGATGAGGATTTTTATGAGCAGGCACAATCTGTCAATTAGAAAAAGCGAACACACATCCATCGCTAGAGCAAATGGGTTCAACGAAACAAATGTCAACGAACTTTTTACACTGTTGCATAATTCAGAGATAATCCAAGGAGTTTCAATTTCAACCTCAAAACATCTACAACGTAGATGAATCAGGTATCTCGGTGGTACCAAAGTGTAGTTCTCGAGTAGTAGCGCAGAAGGGAAGAAGACAGGTTGGAGGTCTTACCGTAGCTGAGAGGGGTGAAACGGTGACAGCCGAGCTGTGTATGTCTGCTTCGGGTAAATTCATGACACTGATGCTCATTTTTCCACGGGTGAGAGTAAATCCAGAGTTGTTGGAAGGAAGACCACCTGGTGCCTGGGCAGAATTTCACAAAACCGGTTACATCCAGAGTGACAATTTTACAAGATGGTTTGTAAAATTTATCGAGTTTTCCAATGCTTCAAAAGGAAATCCAGTTTTGTTGATACTCGATGGACACTGCTCTCACGTCAAAAATCTGCAGATTATTGACTTAGCCAATAATAATGGTATTTTTCTTGTCTTACAGAGTTTGTCACTGGCAAATATTTCCAACGCTCAAAACGCTGCTCCATCGGAACAGAATCCCATGGAGAACATACAGACAGTGAATTCGCCACCACTAGTTATTAATTTACCACATTTAAATGTACTGCCTAATGTGGTAAATGTCTCAAATCTACCTTTACATCCAGCTCTTGCTAAAAATCCATAAAAGATGCCGATAAAAAAAGTAGCTAAAAAAGGTAAAGCAGCTGGCATTACCTCCAAGGAGTATTCCAATGATTTGATCGCTCAAAAATTAAAAAGAATGAAAAAAGAATCTTATGATATCAAGAAAAAACAAATTGTGATTAAAAACTGCAGTATTTAAAAAAAAAATCTGTTAAGATTACGAAAAACACGCAAAGAATTCCTCTGGAAGATTTAAATCTTAACAAAATGGTACAATCAAATGAATATCAGAGTGCTGATTCTACTGTTTGCAATCAGAATAATATATCGCTTCCAGACTGCCTAATCCTTTTTGCTAATGATTTTCCAAAGGAACAAAATTTATTGAATACTTTACTTTGATTTAATGAACAACATATACAAAAGCCAAAGAAAGATATTGCAACAGAAATTTAATGTGTTCATGATTTAGTGTAATAAGTTCACTTAAAATGTAAAGGAAGATTCGAAAATAAAAATAAAAATTACTACACTTTTTTTTGTATAGTACACCTTCTAACTATTATGTATTCCTCACGCTACAGATGCCCCAGCCCGTTCTACGTCATACCTCACCCATGGGAAAAAGTAGAGCTTTTTAAGAACCAGCAATTTTTTTTATTTCGAATTTTAAATGTTGTACAATCATTTTTTAACTTGTAGGCTAGGTTCACAAGTATCATACCTTTACAACACAATTTTCTAGATATTATAATCCTCATCCCTTTGAGAAATACAGATCAATAAAGTTAGAGTGTCATGCGTGCCCTGGTCTCCCCTATAGTGATGATAATTCCTATGTATCATCTAAACATATTTACCTTTTGATGTGTTTACTGAAGTGGGCCATTTTAGGGTGGCTTGGGCGTTTTTTACTGAAATGATGTGAAAATTTCGAATGCTGATATGTTAATGAAGTATGCCGAATTCATTTGCAATAAAAAAATACCATGGTTAACCACATTAATGTTAAGAAAATTATTACTGACAAATCAGCACTTTTACACGCAATCTTATAGGAGCCATCACCAAAACGACTATAACTCCAAAAGTAAATGACAAACCCCTAAAAATCAAATTTGTATTTGTACTTTTTTTTACAAGAAATCTGTTGGAATTGTAAAAATTCTATGTTGACGACTGAGACTTTAAGAAAATTGAAAGAAAAGTAACTTATTGTCTTTTACGCATGCGCAGATGACAATGACAAGTTTATCGTTATTTTTATCGATGTTTTACAACTTTTTAGGCCAATTGAACTATTGAATTTTAATATGTGACTAAGATATTTATCTATCATGATAATAAGCAAAAAATATTTTTCATAATCCTTAGAAACTTAGAGGGTCCCTCACTTGGTACGGCACCAAACGCCCAAGCCATCTTAAGGCCACTTTCGAAAATCGCTTAGTTGTACCCATAAAAGTTTTAAATTATTTATAACCTGAAAGTAAGTGAAAGTTCGACTCGGTCGGACGCTATTTTCTGTCCCCTCAAGCCACTTTTACTTGTTTTTGAAGCATTTTTCAAAATTTTGATGATTTTTTTTTTAACTTTTACATCAAAGTAAAAAATCATATTTTTCTGTTTTTTCTGCACTAATTTAACGTCTATTAGTATTATGTATACTTTTCTAGTATTACCGAATCCCAGTTAAGTATTCTTTTTAAACGTTTAAAGTCGGTTTTTTCTTATTTTTTACTATTTTCATGATATTCTGGAAAAAAATTATACTGAATTTTGATCCAGCAATAAAATTTTTTTTTTCTTTTTTATGTACATTTTAATGAACAAACAATTACCCGGGATGTTTTACGACGTGAAATAACTTGGCAGGCCCAAGTTTAAAGAGCTTTTTACTATTTTTTAGTTATTATAAAAATCAATTTGATTAGCGCTGTAGTAAGGATACTAAAATGTTATATAATTACCAATAACACCAAGTTATTACCTTTTCATTGATGCAAAGAAATAGGTAGATATTCGATAGAAGGCCGAAGTAAGGATCTTTCAAGGATTAATCAAAGTCTTTGTCCAACAATTCAGACACTCTGAAAAAAAAGGATTTTGAGGCAAAAATTCAGGCACAGACTATTTCAAAATAATTATTTATGTAATTATTAATTGGATTTTATAAGATCATTATTCAATATAAAATTAAAAAATAGAGATGTAATTCCATTATATTAGCACACACATTAAAAGTTTATAAAATTAATTTGATGATAAAAATTTTTTTTTTTGTTGGAAATGGTTTTTTTGGATTAATGCAATTAAAATTTTTTCTTGATGACAAGATCACTTTAATAATACTTTTTCTACTGTTTCCACAACATTCTTTTATCAATGTTTCCGATACTACTTTTACTATCAGCTCTACATCTTCAGTATGACATGAAAATGTGAAACGCTTCTAGTCTACGAATGTTTGATTATTTGGTAATTTTGTTAATAATTTAACTTTACTGATATTTTTCAGGACTAATGCTAATTTATAGGAAGTAGTCGACTAGTCGATAATTCATAACTTGTCGCAGTAAAGGAAATAGATGAAAGCATACAATTTTCTTCGTGTTCATTTATTATTATTTATTTTTATTTTTATTCATTTTTTGTTTCTAAAGTTTATTTCCTTACATTTTTGTTGAATAATAGTTTCAAAAAATTCAATTTAAAATAATTACATGTACAATCATTTTTAAATAATATTTTCTTGAATTTTTGCCTCAAACTACCGTTTTTAAGAGTGTCTGAATTGTAGGAAGAAAATTTTGGTTAATCCTTAAAATCTCGGAACATCTACATGTTGCCACACATCAATGGAAAGATCAGAAAATGGTGCTATCAATAATTCTACATAAACATTGTCGTTCAAAAGCTAACATAATATTAATTCAAATGGGGATCAGAGTGTGTATTAATGTATACGTATAAGTGCGAAGACATTATAAACATCTACTCAGAAAGTAGAATCCTATTAGTCTCAAAGTTTGTACGTAGCTTTGCTTGTATACTACAAAATATTGGATTTGAATTTAGAAAGTTTTGTCAGAAGTAAATCCTACATGCTTAAAACTACATCTTTCTAAAAAAAAACTAATGATTTTAGTACGTAAAATTATGAGTTGACATTTCAGGTCCATCATAAGTCAAGATAACTTAAAGATACAAAAAACACCTCCTTAATCAAATTGTTGACAAAAAATGTTTTAGATGACTTAATAGTGGTTGTAAGGTGACTAGAAAAAAAACCACACCGCTGACAAAATCTCCCAAAAAAGACTTGTGGCTTGTAATGATGGTGGTTGAATGACTAGGCTTAAAGGTTTAATGACAGTTAACAAAATTATCTAGCTGTTTATCGTTTTTTGAAAAAAAAATAATAATATTACCTATTGATATCAATAAGCTCATGATACTTGAAAGACAGCGAACGGTAAGACAGCTGATATTACGGTAGCAACACCATTGAACAACGCTTAAAGCAAATTATCCAGGCTTGCTACAGCTAAGCTGATATTGAAGAAAATCTAAATATTCGCTGGCACGAATTGTTCAGTTTAGAATTGACATTTGCTACAGTGCGCGACATATTTTTGCTGATGTTTCTTAGTGCTGCATTTTGATAATGAATCCTTGCTTTAATAGCTGCTTTAATTTTTATTAGCTTTATACTTTGAATACGACACTTATTAACTTGCTTTGTGTACATCAATAGCTATACGAACTTACACACAAATCAAAATAAAGACTATCACCTATGCTAAAGACACTGTTCATCTATTATTAAATTGCCGCGTCACGCGTCGTGAGTGGCTCAAAGTAGAACAGTGACCTTTCGGTGTAGCGCGTGTTGGTATTCTGAGCACGTCAAGGCGGGCGGCCGTTAGCTCCAGCACTCTTCGGCTCATGGCTACGGGCACTTCACCGTGGCACTGAATGAGTCATGGCGTTCAGCTTGTATGCGCTTCACAAGAAGCCCAAGATGTTGATCCAGTGGATCAGCAATTGCTTGAACACAGTTACGCTTTCCGCTACTATTCACCTTTGCTTACCTGTTCGAGTAATACGTACGTGCACTTGCGCTACAGGTAGCAGGCATAATTGCCACTATATTGCGAGTCTAGAAAAGCTCACTGCGACTATGCTTGCTCTTCCCATATTGCTTCAGCTTCTATACTTGTGCACGTGCAGCACAGTATAGTAGCCATATCTTGCTTAAATCAGGTAAACGCTTTACCGCGATTTTGCTGCATTATTCTAGTGCACTTGCCGCACAGTATGGTTGCATGTGTCTAGTGAACGCTTCTTACCATGACCTGCTCTGTGTCAAATATCGTGCTGCAAGTTGAGCGAACGTTTGTCACTTGGATTCTTCTACTTAGAAATACATACATCCTATTTAGCATGAGGCATCTCTCTTGCTCAGTGAAAGCTTTTCACTCCAGCTTTCCCACTCACTACATATTTCCCAGCGGCAGACTTTACCTGCATACATGCAATAGCAACAAACGCATAAATCTGCACAAGTACGCTACACTTGCTTTTTTTTCAACTTTGCTAACTTGCAGCACGCACTCGCCAATAGCTATCACATCATATCCAACTGACTTGCTACGTCAGTTAACTCGCACAAAGCTTTTATCAGCAGTTGCAAGACTCAAAATCGCCTTAGCCAACCGCGAGGACGTGAAGCTCACGTTCGTTGCTACAGTTCTCTCGCTCATTGTCATGATGCATGCAAACTTTCAAGCTATTAAAAGCAACTACAAGCTTTCAGCTTTTGTTATCGCAATTGGCCCTAAAATCTAGATTGCTGCTGAGCACAAATTCAACCACCGCAAGTTCTGCACTTGCGAGAGAACTCACGCATTGGATTGCACAGACGCATACCACAACGCATCATCGGCTAGGCGTTCTCCAGCTTCAACGTGCTTTATCGCCATCAGAATCATCGCCAGTGCCAGTTTTAATTTGCAGTGCTAAGTTTCTGTGCTAAAGTTCATTTTTTTTCTGTTCTTTCAATACCGTATTCCGCTCGCACGTAATAGGAGGGCGGTATGTTCAGTTTAGAATGAACACTTGCTATAGTACGCGACATATTTTTTCTGATATTTCTTAGTGCTACATTTTAATTACAAATATTTGCTGTAATAACTGCTTTAATTCAAATGTGCATCATACTTTGAATACGGCGCTAATTCACTTGCTTTATTTACTTTAATAGCTATACGAACTTACACACAAATCAAAACCAAAACTCACCTACGCTAGAAACACTGTTAATCTTTTTTTAACTTGCTTTTGCTTTCTAATATTACATTGCTTTTCTTCATATTATATGCCTACACATTGCTATGCTTCGTGTTCTGTGTAACAGATTTTAGTTCATTCACTGCAGCTATAGAGTAAGCTCCTCTCAGCTAGCTCTATTGCTCGCATTTATATCACCTTGTAAATATATGTACATAATTATGCCAACAAAATGCTAGTACATTTATTTTCCCGCAATGCTGTCCCGATCCTTGCTCCTAAATTAGGTTTTCCTCCAAACGTTATGATTCACTTGCTTTAGCTATTTGCAAGCGGGGCGCATTTTATTAGTACCATAATAGTCACACTTTACATGTAAAGGGCCTTCAGTATATCGTCCGGAGTTTTTACTTTACCGTCTCCTTAACTTTGATTAATTTACATTAATCATTAATTTTATGCTCACTTTAACGAAAAATAATGAGACGCACAAAGCTAATGCTTTGAGGAATAAGTTAAGCTTAAATGTATTACAAGCGGTAGCAAATTGATCGAGAAAAGTTACATCTCGTGAGTATCAAACTGAACTTCAGTGTTTAAAATAGAGTTTGAAAATATTTAGTGTATCATTGGGAGTTTCCGCCTTACCGATTACGCCATTTTCATAAACTTTCAGTATTGATTGATTGCACAGCTATTTTCAAGTAAAATAATGAGTTGACGCACAAAGCTGGTACTTTGACAAATTTATTAAACCCAAATTCATTGTAATTAGATGTGAATTGAGAGAGAAAAGTTGCATCTCGTGATTATTATAGCCATGTACTCAAATTTATAATCACGTGATTATTGTAGTCATGTACTCAAATTTATAATCACGAGATGCAACTTTTCTCTCTCGATTCGCATCTATTTACAATGAATTTGGGCTTGATAAGTTTGTTAAAGTACCAGCTTTGTGTCAACTCATTATTTTACGTTAAAATAGCTGGAAAATCAATAAATCATAAAAGTTTATTGAAATGGGGTAGTCAATAAGGCTGAAGTTCAGTTTGATACTCACGAGATGTAACTTTTCACGATCAATTTGCTACCGTTCTTAATAAATGTATGATGAATTTATTTTTTAATGCATTAGCTTTGTGCGTCTTTTCATTGTTTTTCGTTAAAGTGAGCATAAAATTAATAATTGATGTAAATTAATCATAGTTTGGCAGTCGGTAAGGTAGAGACTACGGATGATATACTCAATACCTTTAAGACAATGTAAAAGTACTGACACCATTAGATTTTAAATAAGTAATAAATATAAATTCATACAAATCTGTTTTTATTCATAAGAACTTTAATTACTTCCGTATTGTCAAAAACATCAATTTTTAATTTTTCCTTTGAGTCATTATTTCTTTAAATTTAATTCCATATCTCCGTATTAACTTTTATTAGATATCTTACTATTTTAATTCTTATTTATTGAATTCCGAAAGTATATCTTTATTCTTCATTTTTTACTTATTTCTTTAAATTCTGATGTCCTACTTTCATCACTGTTTTGGTTACAGAAACATGATCATAAAATTGTATTCATCACCGTTGTTTTTTCTCCTGCATTTGTACTTCTAATTCAAGACGACTATCTTATAAACTGTGTCTTTGAATCAAGTCTCTGATTTTCATTGGATTCAAATTTTAATTTTTATGCGTATAAGTACTTTAGTTGTCTTGTTACATTTTTTTCGGGCTCTGATTAGAGGTTAAGGATAATTTTCACATTATGCTGTAATCCGTTCATGATATCTGTGTCAAAAGCTATAGCTTAACGCATGCATTAAGCTGTCTTTGTATGAAGTATTAGGCTTTTGTCTTGTTACTTTATTCATTTTCGTATTTATGTCACTTTGTGTCGTAATTGTATCACCATTTTGATGTCACTATCTGTAAAGCTATATGTATAAAAAGCTATATGTACGTTAAGAAACGAGAAAAAAAGTTTATTAATCAAGTTAAATGTATATGAATAAATCATCAAACGAGAAATCGTAGCTAATTCTGTTTTTATTTTAACTAACTAGTTTAATGCATCACAAACATACAATAAGGTAAAAAATTTATGTTTATTATATACATAGATCATTAACGTGATTATTTACGTGAACAATAAAGTATAAAAAAAGATTAGCATATCAAAAAATATAAATACTCGTGTAAGAAAATATTTAAATGCCACTTATTATTATATATTGTTTTCCTGTAATTCAGCTAATTACGGAGAATTCAAGATGGCGGAAGCAATATAGTGACCAGAATAAACCAAATTAAACAAAACTTTTTTTTTATAAATCGGCTCTCTACCGAAATGTTAAAAATGAAATGACTATTTGAACTATTTGAAGCGAAGTATAGTTTAATTGTATGATGCCGTTGTGAATAAAAATGGCGGCTGTCACAAAGTGGCGGATAATGTATATTTCTAAGGCTCCTACAATATGGGCAATGTGTGTATCAAATGAAAGAGCTACTTCAGTAGAAAAAAATGAAATGTTTTGCACCTTAAATGATTCAATGTGGCAGCCATCGCGAGATAGCGGACTGTTTATTTCTTTAAATCCTCTGAATAGGGGATATACTTAAATCATATATAGTGAAAAATATTTATGAAGGAGATCGATCCATAAAATGTTGTACTGTTAATTCGTTTACATTTAAATATGAAATACGAAGATAGAACTATATGCTACAATTTAAGTACACCTATTAGGAACTTTTTATCATTATTTCATTGACAAGCTATTTAATATTTACATCATGCTCACTATAAAATCATAAAGGAAACTTTGGAATGCATTGAATAAGGTATCTGCAATCTCTACTTACGTTTTCAGATTTCCTATAAATTCTGGTAACAATGTTTAGTCCATGATTGAAAGATATTGAAATATCTAAGAATGTTTACCACATATACTGATATTTGACGGATTTTGCTGAAACTTTGACATCATATTGATGATGACATAAAATCTTAGACCTAATTTTACATTATTTAACAATACCTTATTAAATATGTTAGGTGACAATAAAACCTTCTTAAAGCATGTGATATTAAAAAATTATGTAGAATGGCAGTAATAGAAAGATGGACTGTAGATTTTTTTATGTGATTGATTATCATCGGATGAAAATTATAGTTACTCTTTAGATTGATCTACTGGTGATAATTACATACGAAAGAAAGGGTAGAGTTAGGTCGTCTGACATTGTTGTATCTAGCGCAGAATTGCAGGAGGTTTCAGACTAAATAAAATGATAAAGCTCAACGTTTTTTAGCTGCAGCATTGATAGAATGCGGTTACTGCTATAAAAACATTTTAAATCATTTATAGTGCATTTTTTAAGCTTTTTGGTTTTGATTAAAATTGTATGGTATAAGAAGCTGTTACTGTTATTATAATATTTATTTAATTTTTTGACGCAAGCTGTATCTTAACCAGCTAGAGACTAATAGGAAAATATTTGGATATTACTATTAACGATCGATTCTAGAGCTGATACAACTGTTTTTCGTTTTTTAGCCAGCGAGTCGTTATTGATAAATTTGTTTCTTATTTAAAATTTATCGTTACATAATTTTCTTTATTAACTTTTTAGTGCTCTTACATTGTACAAAAATTTGTACATCAGCATACTTTATTAAACAAATATCTCTTCGAATAATTTGTTTTTTTTTTTTATTGAAAAATAAATGGATTTTTGGAAAAGTTATAAGTGAAATTTTTCAATTAGATTGTCTCAAAACCCTCAGAAAAATTTTATCAAGACGGAATTTAATTTTGTCCAGTTAATTTGTTGGAACAATAGGTAGGGAAAAATAATTATTTGTATAATTTATTTTCTCTAACGATGATTTAATTTTTTTTTTCGTGTGTACTGCTCTACAACTAATAATAACGGATACAATTTCAATTCTCCATTGAGATTTCTGAGAAAGATCTTTTTAAAATTACGTAAATTTTTCTTAGGAACATTGGTAATTTTTTTAAAGTTCAAAAGACAGTTTTAGATATAAATGAAATAATTATTATAAAGAAAACTTTTCAATTAATGTTGTACATTTTTATTCAGTTAGAATAATCCTTTGCTACAAAAGATTACTTAATTCAAATGATAACTAGCTAATATCTTTCTCATTGGCAAGACAAATACAACAATATTTTATTTGTTTAAATCCGTTCAGCGGTTTAAGCTACTAACTGCGCTGAAGAACCAGGACGTTTATACATACATACATGCAAACAAATCAAACTACTAACATCTATACATGCTACATACAAACCGTTTTCTGACTTAGTTGAATAAAAATAGACGGAGCTGTATTGCGGCCTTGCCTCTCTAAAATAATATGGATAAATCAATTGTTATCATACAGAGGTCATAAAATACCTTTTAGATAGGAATAGGTTTTTTAATTAATTAGGGTGAGACCTATTTTATTGTATTCTACTTAGAGAGCCCTTTCATTTAATACCCAAATTGTTAGAGCTTAAGAGATACACATAAACCGCAATTTTGTGACAGCCGCAATTTTGTGACCACCACCATTTTCAATTAAATAGGGATAAATACATTCAACTGAATTCCACTTAGACAGCCCTTTTAATTATTACCTATATAGAAAGGGTTTTGAAAAAATCAACAATACACCATTTTGTATTGGCCTACATTCAAAATGAAATAAGGTGCAACACATTTCATTTATTTCCAGTTAGGGAATACTTCCGTTTCATACCCATATATTGCTCATATTGTAGGAACTTTGGAGGTATACATCATCCGCCATTTTATGACAGACACCATTTTAATACAAAATTACTTTAAATGGTTGAACTATATTTAATTTAAAATAGGGCAACTACTAATTTTACAGTTAATATTAAGGTAGAGACCTCATTTATACAAAAAAAAAATTTTTTTTTGATTGTTTATTCTGGTCGCTGTATTGCGACCGCCATTCTAAGTTTTTAGTAATTAGCATGTATTGTAGAATATGAAACATTAGAAACCTATAAAAAGTTTCATTTCCTTTTTAATATACAGTTTTATGTTATTTTTTAATGAATCAACATTATTTTTTATTTTCGGGACTTTAGGAGATTTTTACCCCCCCTCCCCCCCGTTACGATCAAAGTCACGGAAGTACTGAGGACCAATTTTCCTCCATTCTGTTATTTTTTTTTATTTATTTACTCCTGTACGGTTTGCTACATCCTTTAACATTTTCGTTTCTTGTATTTTCCTTACTTAAAATTAGGTTTTTCCTAAATTAATACAAAAAAATCGCTTATGACAGAATTTAACGACAAATCATTTTACACTAACACAAACACTTATTCAAATTAATTTTTACATTAGTGAAATGTTCGAAATTATAGCGCATTACATACCATTCTACGTTTAGGCTTCGCTTTGCGGTCCCTGATTAAGCCAAGTTTTTGAAAGATCTTATGTATTCACATAAATTATCTACCGATTCCCCTTTTCATATTCTTTATAGTTCCCTTCTACATGTCCTTTTACATCACTTTATTCCTATATTCCTGACTAATCTCGTTATTCAATTAACTTTCTTTTTTCCTGCCTCTTTATAGAGCCATGTTTCCCATGCTCCCTTTTTTTTCATCGCAGAGCCTACAGTCTTAGGCCTTGAACCCTCTTTCTCTCTCTTCATTCTACGTTCCCGCATTTCAGTCTTCACCGTTGCTCTTTCAAGTCCCATGTTTTCTTTTTTTAAACATAATATTTTTTCATGTACGGTTTTTCTTTTATTTCTTTATAGTATTTACAAAAGTTAAAGTTTTCAATCCCCCTCCAGTTTTTCAGTATTTTTTAATTGATTAAAATATCCCTGTCCCTTATAAATTTCTCTTTGATTCTTTTATTTTCCTTAATGGCCTTTTTCATACGTCCTTTTTTTTCGCCATTTCCTACTTTGTCTCAGCTGCAAACGAAACTACACAACGACGCCACCTCCTTCTCTTGCAAAAAAGATGATTTTATTTCTAATGGGGGATCGATTTAGATTAAGGGAATTCAGTATATCGGCTGGGATGCCTACATTACCGACTACCTTATTTCAATGAAGTTCAATTATTTATTATTAATACATACATTTTTTCGTAAATTGATGAGAACAGACACAAAGCTGATTCACCAAGGCATTAATTGAGCTAAAGTATTTTGTAATTGGTTCAGAATTGAGAGAGAAAAATGATTTTTCGTTATCATAAGGGACTGCTTAGCTTTAACATCAATTCGGAAAATCATTTTGTATCATAACCAGTGTAACAAATGAACTGAAATTTTTACAGGTGCTAAAAAAATAAAACATCCATGTGCGTCTTTTCTTCTTTTAACCTAAGATTTGGTTTTAAAAGAAAAAAATCATATTATCAAGTACATCAGAGGGGATTTCTACCTTACCAACTATGTTGTTTTTATACGTTTCTAATAAATATTGATGATGTAGATATTTTTACTCAAAATAATGAGTAGAGGCACAAAGCTGATACCTCAAGCTAATAATTAAGCTAAAGTTTATTGCAATTAAATGAGAACTAAGACAGAAAAATTATTTCTCGTTATTTCGAGAAACTGCTCAAATGCTTGCAACTGTAACATAGATTCGAAAAATCATTTTTCTCTCTTAGTTCTTATCTGATTGCAAATTTGGCTTTATGGTCAGCTTGAGGTATCAGCTATGTGTCTCATCCTGCTATTTGGAGTAGAGATGTCTACATCATTAATAATTATTAGAAACCTATCAAAACAAGGTAGTTGGTAAGGTAGAAACTTCCTTTGATGTACTAAACAATATGATTTTTTTCTTTTAACTAAACCTTACGTAAAAAGGAGAGAAGACGCACATAGATTTTCTATTTTTGTAGCACCTGTAAAAATTTCAGTTCATTTGTTACACTGGTTATGATAAAAAATGATTTTCTAAATTGATGTTGAAGCTAAGCAGTCTCTTATGATCACAAAAAATCATTTTTCTCTCTTAATCCTAAACCAATTACAAAATACTTTAGCTTAATTGATGCCTCGGTGAATCAGCTTTGTGCCTGTTTTCATCAATTTACGAAAAAATCAATGCATTACTATAAATAATTGAACTTAATTCAAATAAGGTAGTCGGTAAAGTAGAAATTCAGCCGATATACTGAATGCCCTTGAATCTAGTATCGTTACAGACAAAAAAAAACTTATTATTATGAATAAATTTCAATAAAAGAAAAATTAAAGAAACCTGCAATGAGTGCAAACTAAACTTATATCGATAATATGCAAAAATATTTTTTTATCTAACAATGTACATATCAGCAAAAAAAAGTTACTAATTGATTGAATAAAACAAACTTGGTTAATGAAATCGAAGTAGAATCTGGAATAGCTGATCAGCAGTCGAATTAATTAATAAAAGAAATAATTCATTTAATATTTACTCGGTCTAAAATAAATCTATACGCAAGAAATTGTCGGAATCTTCAAAATTGTAGATAATTTGAAATAATTTGGAGGTTATTATTAATTGATCTTTTAATATATTTATCGCCCAAATGACAAGATCTGCTGGGTTTAAGCATTGATTTGCAGAATACTAAAACTCAAGAATGGCGATATTATATATGTATATATACCTGTATATACACCTATATATATACACCTATATTATATGATTATTTTGGTGGGGCTGTCCAAAATGAGGCAAAATTCTTAATATTTTTCCATGATTTAAATCCGACAAAAAATGTGTGGATTCCCCCCGCAGTCCCTACCCGTGACGTTAATGACCCCCCTCACACCCCTCCCCGCCACAAAGAAAGGTAAAATCCTCTCCATTTTCCCGTGATTTTGAGTAATTCAAAATTTGCAATTCCCCCGTCACACCCTCCCTTACTATGCCACCAAAGAACTAAGAGTAATTCGTGGAAACGTAATTATGATTCTCTTATTTGAGGCCCCTCATACACGCACACGCCACGCTCTCCCCGCAAAATAAGGTAAAATTCTTAATATTTATCTGTGATTTCAACCCAACGAACAAAGTATAAAATCCCCGCGCCTCCCACAG
>JAPYYV010001587.1:0-45933 GCA_030522625.1 Copidosoma aretas | reverse complement strand
AGATAATGATGAAAAACACAATTTTTAGAGTCAAGCCATTTATTCAAAGATTGTCTTTCTTCATTTTAACACCAAAGAGTCGGATGAGGGAGATAAGAGGAGGCTGGGCCAAGGTTCTCAACGAAGTAGGTGACGGTGAGCAAGAGATCTGGGACAGGTGGACGATATCACTGGGATCGATTCTCCAGTAATGCGGGAACGAAGCGATGGGCGGGTAAGGACGGCAGAGGGTTGGAGAACAGGCTACTCTAAAAAAAAAGCTTTTTGTCGATACAAAATTGAAAATAAAAAAAAAATGAAAAACAAGAAGATGAACGACGAGGGCTCGGCCTCCTTGAGAGAAGTCGATGATGAAGAAGAAGTCGAAGAATCGAGAGCGGGCCCCCGTCGATTCCGGCTCGGCGCTGCGGTCAGGTGTCCGGAGAGATGCCGCGGTCTGCTTGTGTCTGTTCACGTGCTCGTGTGGGCGTTTTAAGTTGTCTCTTTTTGGCTGGCCCGGGAAGCCTAATGATGGTAGCCGTGATGGAGAACGGGCACGTAGTGGTCGTGGCTGGGCAGGACGGTCTTGGTGAGGATGGCCTCGACGTGGGGTTTGGGGGCGAGCGGCTGGTGGTGGGGCACGACGTGGAGGGGCTCCGCGTGGGCGATCAGAGGAGCAGCGTGGACGATCGGGGCTGCGTGGACGACGGGGGCGGCGTGGACGGCGTGGATGGCCGGGGCTGGGTGGGCGATCGGCTGGGCGATCACGGAAACGTGGTGCGGGTGAGCGTGCGAGATGACGTTGGGGGCGTGGATCGGGCCCAGGCCGTGGTCCAGGATGTGGCCGGTGAGGCCGCCGGGGGCGGCGCTGGTTATGGCCACGAGGGCGGCGAGAACTACCTGTTATGAAAGACAAGAGAAAATAGGTGAGTCACTCCGAGTATTGTGATTGCGCTGATGTTTCTGGTAGACTTTTTTGTTCGCGTCGAACGAATGGGCTGCCCGGTTAGTAAAGGAGCACAACTAGCGATACCTACTTTGGCATGCAGTTTTTTATTGTTGTTATAATGTCTTGATGTTATTTACTTTTTTCAACCATTTTGTACTCATTTGGTTGTTATTACTAATGAACCATCAATATAATTTGTAAACACCAATCTTACACGATATTAACTCGTATTCCAATTTTTTATTTTTTATTTATTTGTAGTGCTATGCTTCTTTGCAATTAAATCTCTTCGTATAAAGAAAGAGGCATCCAATTTTAGCATAAAAACTTATTCTTCAAAAGGGACATATAACGCCCTAAAAATAGCCTACTTATTCCCCAAAATATAGTAAGATTTAATCATAATGAACACTCGATTTTGTATGCTGTACGAGCGAAGGTTATCATCATACAGTGGGTGTATGATTTTTATTATGGCCTAACTTCTATGCAAAAAATGATTGAATTACTGGCAATTCTTTTTAGCATTTTATACAGGATCCTGGCGTGGAAAAAAACAAAGTCACCGCTACGATTGTCGAAATTGAAACTTTTTGTTCAAAAAAATTGTAATATTTCCCTATAATCCCATCTAAAATGCATCACTTTTAGATGTGATAATTTATGAGCGGATTTTTTTTTTGTAAAATAAATTGCAATGGAAAATAACAGACGTAATAAAGCAGGGATGTGGCGTAATACAGTGTGTTAGTTTTTGATGGTTTTAAGACAGAGTTCGCTGTATCTATTCACTGCATCGCTTTTAAAATATAAACAACCGAGTGTGTTGAGTAAATTTCAAAAATCCATCCATTCGGGTACGGAGAAGTTACTTGTTTTGACAACATAACTAGTCAAATTATTAATATTATGAACAAACTGGCTGTGTGTAGATCTATAGAGATTGTATTAAAAAAATATCGTTACTTATTCGAGAAAAAAGTTGTTAAAATGAGAGATTGTATTTTTCAAATGTACCGACCGAAATAGATCCTGTTAATGTAGAAGTACGAGTACTTTGAAATTTTTTATGTGAATTACATTTTAATGTTATGCGGTACGAAGATCATCTGTATAAAAATGTACGAATGGGGATTTTTAATTGTTTCCAGCGGTTACCCTATCGTCCGGTTCGTAATTTCAATGAATCTTGTTTTGAAAAATTATTTCTTGTTCATCATGGGATTTTGGTGGAGCAAAGTGATTGATTCTGCATTATTACTTTCGTCTGTTTGAAGAACTTAACTTTGAGTGAACAAGATGCAAATTGCTTCGATATTCTTGGAATCTGCCGATAACTTTATAAATATAGGTAATAACACCAGAATAATTACTTTTAAGAATTTTAAAGCTATTTATTAAAATACACTCGTATACTTTGATGTTACATAAAGTTTAAGATCGATCCGATGTAAATTATTCGCGTTACTCTTAAAACTTGGTCGCCTTTAAAGTTGATTACAAGCATAAAATAAAATAATTAAACTGCACAATCATAAGGTTTAAAATTCGTTTTACACTAGAATAGATCAATGTGTGACCACACAGTCATTATGGGTAAAATATAGTTTATCCCTTTGGATCCATCATATCACATGAACAGTGCAATACCGTGGAGTCACGTGGTTTTATTTTAAATTCAAATATGATTGATGAAATTATTTCTAATAAATTGCAAAAAAATTATTGCAACATGTATTTAAGTGATCAATCGACTTAATGCATTATTAACTGGTGAACTATTCACACTGAACTTATTAATATCTTTATCGTTTGTACAGATGGTAACAATCGTAGATAAAATAAATAGATTCGGTTAATGATCACCTAATGCTTGCTCTTGTTGATAAAGCGCTTTTTTTGAACCCCTAGAAATTTTAATTACACCCTTAGATTCGTAGTAAAAGTATAAGACAAGTGATTTTCAACAACTAGACGATTTTTAATTTTGTACAACTCAAACTCAATTCCAACCGAATGCATGTTACTAATGAGTCGCTGATGTATTATTTGAAATTCAAAAAATAGTTTCGCATATGACTCACTTTCAACGATAATTGAACTCAAAACTGGAAGTCATAGCACAAGCTTGAGTAGAATCTTTCGATTACAGCGGGAAATAAAATGATGACAAATCAAGATAATTCATGTTTGCCAAAAAATCACTTGGACAGCTTAGGATCATCCAAAAATCTTATATGGAGAAAAATTAGTCGACTCTTGCTGAAATTTTATACCTTACAGCGACCACCGCGTACACCACTAGCCGATTTTCGAACTTTTATGAATGTTCACACGATTTCTCATGATTCTCTAGGTGATTTAAGAAAGGAAAGAGCCCAAATCTTCGATCAAAATATTGTATACGTTGTGACTTTATTCACTCGCTCTCTCCCTTGATCACCGAGCATACAACGTTCACTACGACAAAAGAATAGCGATGTCCACAAAAATGCAACCAAGCCTAGAAAAAGTTCTCTTGAAAACCAACAGCGATCGGAGTCACGGAACTTTCCAGATTCGCTATTCGTAAAAAAAAAAAAAAAAAAGAACCCGAAGCCTAACGCGATGAAAGCTCACCCCAGAGCGTCAGCACCAATTCGCACTCGCACCGTGCGAGTGCCCGCGTTACGACACGCGCTCATTACGACAGGGATCCAACGCACACGATTACGGACCGCGCCGCTGCGGCAGCGGAACACCCTTGCAGCTCGAAAGTGCATCGGACATGCATCTTACGCACCATGCGCATGGGTATGATACGGCACCCGGAGGCGGAAGCGATCGGTCGTCGAGGGGAAAAAAGCAGCCGCGCGCCCTTTGGACGGCTGCGCGGGTCGTTACATGCCGAGCCGCGTAACCGCCGACAGCCGTGCAGTGGACACAGGACGCGCGCGCAATACACGAGCGGCTGCCCGAGAATGTCTACCTGGCGCGACGCGGGAGCCGAATTTTTCGTTCTCCTCTTCCGTCCCGAGCGCGGCGTCACGCGTCGAGCAGACGGTTCGGTCCGGCCAAGAATTTCCACCGTCGATCTCCCACACGAGCTGCCGCCCGCGATTCCGCATCGGCGCCGTTGCCGATACTGATTCCTGCCGACGGCGATGTAGCGACGCGAATCAGGACATTCAGGACCACGCGCGAACATTAAGAGAAACAAAATACTCGGGCGATTGATCGTTTTGTTTCAGAATTTCGGATTCCAAACGCTTTTGTTCGATTGCCAGCAAAATATTATTGATCCGTTGAATTTCAAGCACTTGATGATCCAATGCACCCAATGAGGTACTGTTGAGTGCAAAAACAAACTCAACAAAAGTTGTACAAGTTTTTTGCTTTCCATCCGATTCTTAGTTTTCGAAGCTTTGATAGTTCCTTAAAAGATTCCGAACAAAGTTACCGAAGAAATTTTTGAAAATATCTAATGTGCAAAAATTTAGGTACTATTGTTGATACGTACTAAAAGATTTTGTATGAACGGTAATGCCTAACTTTTTACGCGTTACATATTTTCAAAAATTCCTCATATAACTTTATTCAAAATCGTTTAAGGAAGAATCAAAGCTTTGAAAAATGACATTGCATGTTTTCAAAAATTTCTTCGGTAACTGCATTCAAAATCGTTTAAGGAAGAATCAAAGCTTTGAAAAATGGAAATCGGATGAAAAGCAAAAAGATTTGCGACTTTTATTGAGTTTGTTTTTATACTTAACAGTACCTGAACATACAATATGCAAAATCGAAAAAATTAAGTTTTTTCGACACTTTAATCGTCGTTTATTGGTATATAGAATATAATGTGTTGCTAAGAAATTTTTATCATCTACTTGATTAATTATTACAAATTTAGTGCTGGGCGCAAAAACATACGAAAAGTACTCAATGAACAATCGAGTTCAGGAAAAGCGATCTTATGAAGACGATTTTAACGCGATTATTACATTACGCCCCTAATTAAGAAGTTGCAGAATCGAATACAGTAACTTCAAATTTTGGAGAGACTAGCGGCACAGTTTCTGAGAAATTAAATTGCAAATTCGAGCGTTCATTATAGATAATTCTTATGGACTGTCGTTGCGAAATGCACTGTTTTTATACTGTAGCTGTGACGAGTTAGTTAGCAATTTTTTGAAATACTCAAGCGCCATTCTAAATAATGATTATCTTGTTCCTATCTTGAAAGATTGATTGTCACGTGAATGAAGCCTTTTTATTCGTTCTGTGATTGGTCGAGACTTGTAACGTGCGGGTAAATTGGAAAATGAGATTTTAAAAAATAATTTAATGGTGAATATAATTTTAAAATATTATGACTGTACAATAAAAATTATTCATTATTTAATTTTTCTTGATTCAAACAGATCGAGTGGTTTATTTGAGTTGGTTATTTTGAATAATAAATTCGTTAAATTGTAGTAGAGAATGAAATGAGAAAGTTGTCAACATTGTAAAAATTATCTAGAGCAAGATTTGATTTGTTTCTACTCTTGAATCTAATTATCACCGTAGAGTATAAATACGAAATTTACAAATCTAAAAGCTTAAAGTATTGGTTATGGTATTTTAATTAAAAAAAACTTTAATTAAATAAACATTAAATACACAATTTTTACTACATCTCTTTTTCTAAAAAAAATCCGAGTATTCTTGAACATTACGGCATTATGGAATTCTCTACTNNNNTTAGAGCGCGCGAAGCGCGTCTAACGTAACTAGTGTATTGAAAGCTGGATTGAAGATATGGTGGTGTGAAATTAAACGTAATGCTACTAATCTACCTATCTGATTTTGAAGCATTACTTTTTAACTAGTTCATTTTACTTCTGAGTCACGCCTGTTGGATTAGTAAATTAAGTTGTTGGACGTTACCGAGAGTATCGGAGGTTAAAAAAATGGTTATGAAGCCAAACGCATGCATTCATCGACCGTTGATAAATACATTCGTTTACCGTTCAAAGTAAAAGCGCGTTTCTGAATTTCGTCGAGTGAATTTCTCGCCGTGAATTTTCCCGGACCAAACCACGGGAGTAATGGGAAAGACCGAAAGGGGGTAAGCGGACGCGAGCCCGCGCGCTCCTGTCTCAGAGAGCTGCAAGACAAATAGAGTCAAACGGTCACTTACCAGCTTGAACATGCTGCCGACTTGTGGGATCACGGAAGCGCGGGGAGGCTCAAAGTTCACGGCGCGACGGGCGGCGAAGATGTGAATGGGCCCCAGCGGGCCGCCCGGCGTTTTATAGGCGCGCTGCCGCTCGGGCCTGCGGCGGGGTCACGTGGTCGGGCGCTGGCTGACGACGGGCCCCGGATAGTTGAGTCAGCCGCGTGTGTCGGTGGGGAGGGGGTGGCCGGTCGGCGCCCGATTTTTCCGGAGTTGGGACCGGTGAGGCGGCGCCTCGGTGTCTACATCAGGTTGACGGTGGAAGGATGCGGATAAATGTGCGCGCCCGCACGATGGGCCGTGAGTTGGCGGGGTTTTCTCGTTTTTGAAACAGTTCGAACCGTCAAATTCCTTGTATTGTCGAGATATTGTTGCGCGACACCAGTTAATTAACCGAAACTTCTGATTCGCGCAAAATTTCGTGCCACGTGAGATGTGAAACAAGGCTTTCTCACACGATGGGCGTATAAGTAGTTGCAGTATGGCGTCTTTCTTTGGTGTGCATGATAAAACGAAGAAAGATTACAAACAAAATTCAAATACGCACCGAGTTCCGTCATCGCCGATTTTTCAAAGCCCTAAGCAACAAAACTGTCATAAAAATTAGTTGGTATGGATGTTTGACTAAAAGCCCCAAGTGTATATGTTACAAGAGTGCAATGTAAAGTCAATTTCGTAAAACGCTTCAATAAAGTTTGAAAAAAACAAAAATATTGTCCGTTAAAAACTATCGAACGCGCCAAACGGTATCGCTAGCGCTCGAGCCGAGAAATTCTCGCGCACTGGAAAACATAGTTTCGAAATTCTCTTTCGAATCTGCTATGCAATTTCGAACCGATCGATAATGAGCAAGCAAGAAACTACCTCCGATATTTCATTCCAACTTTATCTCATTGTGTCCGTGAATGTGGTTCGAAAATCTATGTAACGACTTGATTACATTACCTCTGAATATCAAATGATACATTATAATTTTTACTTCAACAGCGTGTCAAATGTCGTTTGCTTCGTAATTTGTAGCTACTTCCTAGGTCAGGGAAATCGCATTACGCGCGAGATGGTTTTATGTAACACAATAAAACCCAGAGTGAGATGTCAACCGACATAACGGCACGGGCGTTCAACTGCTTACATTAGCGGATCGACTTCGACGTGATGGAGTACAGCGTGATTTTGTACACGTTTTTTCCCTTTTTTTATTACTTTCAACAACACATCATTCGAAAAATATGTGTATGAAAAATCCAAGTGGAATGATAAGATAACAAAACCGTTGCCCAACGAAATAACGATATTTGTAAACGTTAAGGCAATACTGGTTAACGAATTACAGGCCTGCGTACATGCGCGCCGGGCAAAATTATTATTATTCGTGTCGCAACGTCTCAATAGTTGCATTATCAAAACGCATAGTTTCTCACCGCCTGTACACCACCACCATCACCACCGCCACCACGTGAATTATAATCCCGCGATTCAGGACACGGGCGAGTAATCATTTCACTCGTTTACGCCGTCTTCGGCGACCTGCGCCGACTATTATTTACAATCAGTTCGATATAATGGCAATGCACGAGCACCGGCTGAGCCCATCGATCAAGACTCTCCGGAGATCGAGAGGAGTATGCGAATGCGTTTTAATGAAGTTCGAAACACAACGTGCCATTTGACATTAAACAGGGTACATGTGCAGGGTATATTTATCATTGCTTCCAAACAATGAAATTTGACAATCCAACTCCACGATCCTCGACCAAGCGTGTATCCGCGCAAGATACGAATGCTTGAATAATCATACTGTACGCTTGCTTTCCTCCGAATTCGCCAATCATCATCTTGCATTGAAATTATTCTTTCGAAAACTCGCAAGTATACTTCATGGAAAACGCAGCTGCTCGATTTCAAAAACTCTGGCACTCGAGTCTGTCTCCGGGAAGGCTCTTTTTCAACTCACAAACGCACGAATCCACGCTCCCTCCCCGCCCCCGCCTCCATAGAGGACCGACGACTATGCAATTATCTCATCCGTGAAGTAAGCGCGTTTCACGCACCGCTGCGCTGTTCGTCTCCCAGCGCTCGTACGAACATCTGCCGGCGTTTTCAAAGAGTCTCCCTCGTTAGGGCGCCCGTACGAATAACGAGGAAAAATGCAATTTCGTCGATCAAGACGTCCGTGTGAATATTGTACTCCCCGATGATTAGCACTATTATCATTATTATTATTGTTATCCTCATCATCGCAAGCGATGTCGCAAATAAACGCCTGAATCGAATGATCACTCGTTTAATCTCGTCAAAGTGACAAGAGCTGGACGGAAAATTGCCACAGCCGCGTTTCGCAAGCTCGAGTGCGGATCGTGGCTGCGAAATTCATCGCGGGACTCTGATTTCAGAATTAAGCGCGTATCGAAGAGTATCGGTTAATTAATTCGAGCGCGCCTACGGTAACTGTGCGTACGTGAACGACACGCGCGCGGTGTATCGTTCCAATCTACGCTTATCGGAGCAAGTGCCTTTGCCTCGTTAACACATGCCAGTTATTTCCAAGTTTCGCACCGAACGACGAGCCAGTACCTGGGACGAACGGGCGTGCGTTACCATAAACATTACCATTATTTTGCACTCGTAGCGCAGCTATTGTATCAATGGATATGGAATCGATGCCCCTTGGCCCGGTCCTTGCTCCTGAAATCTAGGTATAGAATGCGTGCAACCCCATTATTCATGTACGGATGTATGACGATCATTATTACCGTTACTGCGATTAATATTTAAATTTCGAAAAGTCAATGCTGTCGATTATTTAGATTAGTTATTGCACGACTTTTGAATCAGAGGTGGAAACGTTACCCAGGTTTCGATGAAAAAACTTTTACGTGCATTGCCTTTCAAATACACGAACGTTTTTCATCATAATCTCCGCCTCTATGTGATTCGATGAATACATGTGTACCATACTTGACACCAGCAATAATGAATCAACGTATCATTGAAATGGATAGTTAACTTTTTGTCTTATCACGTGATCCACAGAGTCCTTACCGCAGTGTTTGTGGGCTTTCGCTCAAGTATCCCGATATTCATTCCCAAATCGGTGATTTATTCCACCATTATCCAAAACAGTGACCGGAACACATAGCGATACAAGCCCGGCGTTCTCGCAAGCTCTGCCCCGCGAACCCTTGCATCTCACTCCGCGACAGAGCCATGGTGCACCTCGAGGATGAAAATCGGATCAACCATTTCCCAACAATTTCATCCCGCCTATCCGCGGCCTCGAGATACCCGGTGCTCGAAACGCCATGTACCCACGCGGCTGGAAACGTCTAATTGATACTCGAGCCGGGTGTATTATATTCCTCCGATGCAGTTGCGGCGCGGCGTCTGTAGTTTAGAACCAGTATTTTCGTAATCGCAGGCCTATAATGCGCCACACACAATGCGCTCGCACTCGCGCACCCCCCCCCCCCCCCCGCGAGAGAGAGGGAGCAGAGATACACTTGGTACAAGTATAACCTACAACATATAGACATAATATCCCGACGCGACTGTACCTGCAGTATACCTGCGGCTGTCTCGTTTTTCCCTCCCCCGGCTCCGGCCGCGTGGCTTCCCCCCTTACTTACAATCGACCGGTGCCCGCGCGTGCACTTGAGCCGAGAAGATAATGTACATGCCCGTTGTGTGTACCAAAGGTTGCCGGCCGGTCGTCGTCGCTGCGAAAATCACGCCGAGGGTTAGAAGGGGGGGGGGGGGGAGAAAGGCCCTGCATGTGCGATTACACGTATATCATGCGAGTGGTGAGTGTATTGAAAGTGAGCGTGCCCATATTACGTACAGCGCATTGGTCTTACCTATGCTTATCTCTCATGGGTCTGAGCGCGTCGTTAGAAACGGGCCAGCGCGGGGCGCGCTTCGGGTATAACTCGCTTGGGATCGAAGAAGAAAGGTATAGCGGAACGAATTTTTGGGAACTCGGCTTGGGATTTTTTGTTCCTGATGGTGCCTTGATCTGTACGTAGAATCCTCTTTTCATGGATTGCAAGACACTTTCCCCATCGGAAATGTTTTGACAGCGGCTCTCCTCCTCATCGGGAAAAAGGTTTCGAGGGTAAAGCCTGTACCTTTTATTTAATGTACAGAAAAATCACGTGCTCAAGTCACGTGCTTAGCAGCCGAAAATCCACTGTAGCACGGGAAAAAACCATGCTTATACCAATACAATGTTCGTCTGATCAATAGTATGACAAATGTCGACATTTATACCCTTGTATACTTATTTTCGAGCAAGAACAACAATTTCCAATGCCACTTTATTCACGAGAGGCAAATGATATTTGTTAACAAATAAGATGTAGTAATCAATCGTTTAAAACGTATATGAGCACATAGTCGTTGTGCAAACGTTCATGATATCGTTGGACAACATTATGAATAAGTGTCTCAACTCCTTTTTTATTTCATACGTACCTTTTCTCACTCGTTGAATAAGCTGCAATTATCGTAACATGATTTCCATATTACTGTGTACATTCCTTAGTTCATAAAAAAAAGTGTAATATTTGGGATGCTGTTTTCCGAGCACAATTTTGTATATACTATGCCAGCCATCTAATAAGTTATTAGTACGTGCCATTGCCATCTCTTCTAAAGTATTGATTCTACAAGGGTAGTAGGGTACAGGGAATCTTGAGGGACAAGGTGCAATTCGTAGTACGTCGACTTGCTGCTGCACATCGAATGTATTATATGCATTGTTAAAGCAATTAAAAACTGGTTGGATTTTCGCCGAACATAGCCGTTACATTGGTTTTAATGTCCATAATCATAAGTTGATGAATATTTTGACATAAAGGAAAGATCGACTTATCATCGACATTTTAAAGATAATTGTGGCTTGTTTTTTGAAGGGCATATATTCAAAAGATAATTCGATGATCTGCGACTTATGATTGACTCGAAGAGTTGTTTGTCGCTAAAATTATTATTTTTGCTTTTTTTTAAGTTTGATGTAACTTGTAGTAATCAATAGAACATTAGCGCCCAAATAATGGTGCATAGTCTGGTACAGCTTTGAATGTCTCTGTTACTCATGAACTGAGGGTCAAAGTCATCATATCTTGCAAGTTTTGTTCATTCATAATAAATTTCAAGTGCTGAAAATTTTCTGTAGCTTTTTTTTTATGCAAGTACACGCTCGACCATTATTTCCATTAACGATTCAGAAACCTCTTTACACCGCGTATTTCGTTACTGGTGGTATCGATAACACCGAACCTTATTAGTTACTCGTAAAAACTGAAGACAATAATATGTAGCGCATCAAAAAAAGCAACAGTAGTTAAGGCAAATTACTGGGAAGCACAAATTTTAAGAATTTTTTGGTCTTTCTAGATCACTGGGCGCCGACCGGACGGTGGAAGGTCTTCTTTTTGTAATCAAGTTTTTTAATACTTTTACTCGGTCAATTGAAACGATATTTGAGGATATTGTAGAGAAATTCTCGGAGAACAAAGCGCTTTTGATAAATTGGCCTACGTTGGCCGAAAACTTTTTTTTTTACATTCTACGGAAGGACCATTTGGCTGTGTAACTTTCGCTTGCATGATTTCCGTAATCTTTAAATCTTGTACAAAAACCCATCACATTCTTGTGTCTATAGATAGCTTGATTTGGATTTGAAATACGCCGAGAAGTATGAGAAAACAAAGATGAGCCCACCGTGAACGAAATGATACAGAAACTACGCTATCCATACAATTAAAACAGCTGTTGTTTCATTTGTAGCAATTTTTACTAAGAGAGCAATGTGAGTAGGAATAGAAATCAGCGACATGAAAACCAAATATGTGATCGACAGAAAAACTGCTGCCAATAAATTAGCACAAAGCTTCCTCAACAACATTATTTTGCAATCATTTAACTAAAATAAATATTACATTCAATATTAGAATAATAAAAAATGTGGAAAGAAGCTATTTTCATGCTCTATGATGCGGAATTATTTCGAAAATAACATCATTTTTACCCGTATAGTACAAAAAGTACTGTAAAAATTTTTTTAAATCAAAAACAATTGAACGAATAATTAGAACTAAGTACTGAAATTGATATACGTGATATAATAATCTTGTAGTTAAAATATTATTGAATTATATGAAGCTATTCAATTATCTATAGAATATAACTATGATGAAATTGAATTTAAATTTTTTCACTCCAAAAACAGCATAAACGGTTTTTTTAGCATTAACATTTGATATAACAACCTTGATGGGGTATAAAACGTCAAATCTTTTGGTGAACCTATATAAGGATATATAAAGAAACATTTGGAGCCCTAGATCATTAAAATCATTTGGAGGGTTTCTGAGATATGACTTATTCAAGAAAAAAAATTGTAGATTTTCTTTACTAAAAAAAGGCACCAAGTAAAAAAAATTTTTTCGATCTTAAATGAAGCTGTTTCAATGCTTAATGAGATAGAAATATTATAGCAATCGATTTTTCATTGTTTTACTCTAAAAATAGCAAGGAACCGATATTGGACATAAAAAATTGTTATAACAACCTTAATAAGGTATGAAACTTGAATTTTTGTTTTTAATTAATGGAAGGATTTAAAAACAAACGTTTTGAGCCTTAAATCATCGAAATCACTCGAAAGGTTTTTAAGATATGAGGGATTTTCCACAAAAATTTGAGTATTTATTAAATAAAAACTAAACAAAATATTTCATCAAAACGATTCAAAATGGAAAATAGGGCTACTTTGAAGCTCTATTGGATGTTACAATTTAGAATTTAAAAATGTTTAAAATTAAATAAATATTCGGTAGAATATGATAAATATATTTGGTTTGTTAACTATGAAATTTGTAAAGTTATAACAAATTCTTATTTTTATTTAAAATTGTATTTGTTAGAATAATAAGTAAACCCTTCGAAAGAAGAAAGGAGAACTCTTAGTATTGAAATATTTTTTTAACTGAAATATATCTTTATTACAATTTAATAAACATTTAATTGAAAGTATTAAACAGCTAGTCACAATGAATAATAGAATTATTAAAAAACAAAAAAATTTATTTGAAAGACAAAGTCACATTATTAAAAAAAATATTATTTTACAATGATTGTCAGATTTTTGTATATTTTTTTGTTCAAGTGTCTTATTTGATTTGTGGTTGTTAGTAGTTCTTGGTCTATGTATTGATATTGAGTACTAAAATCATCCTTGGGATTAATATATTGAAGTTTGATTATTTTAGCATATTATTACTTACATATTAATACGTACCTATTGGAAGATATTAATATTGCTCTGAGTTGATAACGTTATATGATGATTATTATGGAACAAATATTATACGTACATATTTTATTAAATCATAAATGACGAAAAAAATTTAACACACCTTGCATTAATTTTGTACAGATTAATGCGTGTAAGAAATATTTTTTTCAATTAATAAAGTATTTACTTAAAATAATATAATATTTATTTAAATATATTTAAATAAATATCACTCTAATACAAATGAATTATTTATACGAATACAAACAAAAAAATTATGTATTTCACTTAAGTAAGTACTTTACTTAGAACAACCGCATATTTATTCAATCATAACAAAAATTCGATGTTTTTGAAGATATGATATGTAAATATTTACTTATACTTAATTGATATTTATCAAGCAGTATGATAACTTCTGCTTGCCAGTTCTGAATGAATGTTTTGTTCAATTAATAAAGTATTTACTTAATCTGATACAATATTTATTTGAATATATTTATATAAGGATTTTTTTTATTTAAATAAATTATTTATACGAATAGAAACAACTCAATTATTTGTTTCGTATGAATAAATACTTTAGTAGGAGCAACCGCATATTTATTTAATCAAAACAAATAGTCAATGTTTTCGACGATACATGTAAATATTTACTAACACTCAATAAAAATTTATAATGTAATATAATAACTTCTGTTTGCCAGTTAAAAATAAATAGTTTGCTAAATTGATAAAATATTTGCTTTAACTGATACAATATGTATTTCACTACCGTTTAATACATATTTATTCGATTCCAATAAATTATTAATACTATCACAAACAACTCAATTCTTTATTTTGTTTAGATACATGTTTTAGTGGGAACAAATGCATATTTATTTATTCAAAATAAATATTTCATGTTTTCGATTGTATGATACGTAAACATTTACTTACAATTAATAAATATTGAGAAATCAGTACAATAACGTCTGTTCGCCAGTTCTAAATACATATTTCGCTTAATAAATAGAGTGTTTACTTAAACTAATACAATATTAATTTGAATACATTTGAATAAATTTTTCTTCGATTCAAATGAATTATTTGTACGAACACAAACAACTAAATTATTTTTTTCGTTCAAATAAATGCTTAAAGGGAATAAACTGAATATTTATTTATTCAAAATAAATATTTTGTTTTTTCGACGATACATGTAAATATATACCAACACTTAATAAATATTTATCAAGATGCAGAATGCAAGTTCTTATTTCTCTCGATTTGTTATCAATTAATGTACTTAGATTTGGGTTTTGTCTATTATTTAAAACTTTGAATGATATCATGGAGCTGTAATAATATATTTCAATAGCTAAAGTAGGAGAATTCAAATATCTCTAAAGTGCTTGCTATCAAATTACAAATAAAAATATTAATGCTCTTGATTTTTGTTATAGTGCTTTTACTGGATAAATATTGCTTACTTATGTAAATAAATTACTAAATTATTCATACGATCTGTGTTTATTAGAATTTTGTTCTTATTATCTTGGAATACTCTTTTATTAAAATAAATATCTATTCAAGTTAAACAGTTATAACCAGTTAAATGAAGTAACTCATCTGATTGTCAATAACAATGAATGCATGAATATTTGACTAAAAAATAAGTTAATAAACTGTTAATAAGATAAACTATTTAAAATTCAATGAATTTTGTGTGTTGATATAATATATGCACTTGCTGTAAATAATTTGTTAACTTGTTTTTAATGATATTTTAATGAGTTTGAATGAATAATATTGTTTCTCACCGTTAATATTAAGATTGACTAAAATTTTTTTAAGTAAGATATATAATCTATAAAACATAGTGAATTTCTTCTTCTTTATCTTTTAAGTATTTTTTTCTACTTAATAATAATTTATTCCAATATTTATTTAAAATATGTATTTATTTATTAGCAGATAAATAAATTAAAAAAAAAAAATTAAATAAGTCGGAGAAAAAAGTTCATAAATATTTATTAGATTGTAATAAATAGTTATTTGTAAGCAATGTAAGACCATTTTGTACAAGTCTTTTACATTATGGAGGCATAGCAGGTTTTAGCTCAGCGGTCTACGGGTCAGTATTCCACGCGGGAGAACCCTATTCAATCCCAAGAGACAGCGGTTTTTTTCACCAATAATTAATGTTCTCAGCTACTGTCTAATTTTACGGCATTTTGACAATGATGTAAATTGATGATTGACTAATATTACAACAATTCATCAACTACTAGATAAATAAATTAAATTGTTGTGAAATATTGACATATACTAATTCCAAATAAATGTTTCTTGATTTCTAATATCTAATAATAGACAAGAAGACGTAGTGAAATATACAATTATCTTAACTTCTAATAACAAATACATTGTTAACCCCCTCCCTTAATACCTAACTAGATCAGCGTCATATATTTAATGTATAGAAAATACATACTCCCAATAAAAATATACACTAATAAGTATAAGTTATTATTCAAAAAAAAAATTCATTTAACTTGTAAAAAATTGAAACATATCCAATAAATATTAATTTAATTCGAGACCACTATTTTTTTGATTGGGAAAAATTATGTAAATAAATATTTAGTTCTTTAAAACAAATCGAATCTGAAAAAATATTTGTTCAATTTTAATAGATAAATTGGTTTAAAAATCTGTTGAATATATACTAAACTTTGATAACTGTTTATTCAAATGAATTGTATTAAGTTTAAAGTTTAGTTGATGTATGTTAAAGAGAAACATTTCTAAGTATCAACTAAATAAACATTTGTTTAATCTGATAAAATTAAAAATAAATGTTATCAATAATTATGTATTAAATCATTCAAAAGATGCTGCTTCGTTTATTATACATATATTATCAAGAAAAAAATGTTAAAAATTTCATCTGCAATAAAATTTTTTATGGAATAAATATTTAGTTATTCCAACAACAATTACTTTTTGATTTAAATAAACATTTTATTACAATTAAGACGCCTTCATTTGCTTCAAATAAGTCAATTTATTTTATTCAAAGAATCAACATTTAAACTAACGAATTATTTTTCTCATTTAAATAAACATTTATTCCACCATAATGAATATTTTTTAATCTATAATAGATATATGATATCATTAAATGGATACATCCATAAATATTAAATAAATATTTATTGACTTTGGAGATGCGTAATAGTTGACCTACTCAAATATTTATTTGGTACAAATAAAATTATATTTGTTGCAGGTAAATCTGTTCATTGAATCGAAATAATTAATTTTGTTTATATTTTATATCGTTAAACATTTTATTTATCCATAGCTACACAATATTTTACTATTTTTAGCCGTTACTAATTTAAGTATATATTTATTTCAAATGAAAAAACTTTTTTTTAATCTGATAAATATTCTACTTTATTTTAACAAATATTTGTCAAGATGAAATAAATAATCTTAAAGGACGATTGTGCTGAACATTGATTTCATTTTACAAAATTTTTCTCTCAGTGGTCTGTATACTAATGAATTATTTTGAAGCTAATCGGGGTTTGGGGGGGGGGGGGGATTAAACCCTGAACCCCCCTCTCCCTGGGTACACCTCTGATACAGAAAATTATTTTAAAAGGTTTTCAAGCTGTAATTCCCTATCGGCATTAAGTTTAATAAAATCTGCAGTAATTTTAAAATATTCAAAGGTTGAATCCACTAAACGAAATAATGAAATCACCGATATCCGTATTGGGATCGGCAACATATCGCTAGCGCCACTGCCCTGTGTAAATCTCCATAAAGTGGCGACTTTTGGAAAAAGCGAGAGAGGTCTCATAACTGCTAGCGCCACCAGCTTTCCTATACTTATACATTATGGCAAAACTCTGAAGTAGCGAGAGGAGGCTCTATGTTGCCGATCCCAATTACATATGACCAAAAAGTAGACGATGAGAAAAAGCAAAGATCCCAAGTTTGTAGATTTGGAGAGAAAAGAACTGAGAAAACTTTCATGAAATTCCAGCAACACATTTGTAGTGAAATAGTATTCTTCTTGATACGATTTTTGTGTTGACTAATCGCGAGACTGGATCACGCAATCGAAGCTGTCTCTAGGTCGGGTCTCTCGGTCACTGAACCAGCTATCATTGCCGACCCGGTTGCTGCAGTTGTTATTGTGCCTATTAAATGTACCAATATTTATAACATAACCAACGCACAGGCCTCATTCAGGCTTCAACTACTATGCGCCCCTGCTTAAACGTGTAATTATATACACTTTAGAGCTATGCATCGATTTTTCGTCTTTTGCGTTCGGATGGCGAAACAAACAGGGTGGGTGGGGGGGCGGGGGGCGAAAAGTAGACGGAGCATTCGAATTTCAAGCGATTTTACGAATATCATTGTATGAAATTTCCGTGTGTACAATATTTTATTTAAATTTTATCAAATAAATAAATAATACTATATTCAACTATTTTCTAGACACTCGTATGAACGAGACTATACGAAGCATGCAATTATAACATGAAATAAAATTGTTATTTTGAACAAAATTCATAGTACTACAAATTTAAACGTATAATGCACGTTAAACCAACAAAAACATTGTATAAAATACCCGTATAACCATAATTTTGAAAGAGAAAATAATTATAGTCAAATTACTACATATGAAAATTATCAACATAGAACATTGTATTCAATGCCATTCCAAAAAACGTTCTTTCGCTCAATTGATATTCTACATTTTACTCACATGTCATATTATATGGAATTACATTGAGTAGCTAGGACTTTAATTTTTTGAAAAGACTCATCAAAATTCGTATAATCGCTCGACATTAAAATGCTCTGTCTGTACCCCCCTCCCCCAAAACACATTTTCAAACAACCGGCGAAATTGAGACACACCCATACAGTGATATCTCCTGTTCTTAAATAAGTACAACGCTCTCTAACGTACCGAGTTCGCCCCCCCCCCCCCCCCCTCAAGCTACTCGCGCCTCGGACCGTAAGCGTATAATTACGGGAGCGCGTGTCATTGAAACCCGCGATTCGCATTAAAACACTCCCCTGTCGCGGTAGCAGTACAACCAGTGGCTTCGAGGCCCGCAAGAATCAGAAGCTATGCATGGTTACCATGCTCGGGTGTCGACTCGGATATGCATGGGGTAAGAAAAGGCCGGGTGCAGGCGCGCGTGTGAGAACGAGCGCGTTGCGCAATCGCGCGTGGCTCCGGCTCGCGGTTTTTAAATCGGCGCACGGAGTGCATGTGTGTCCGTGTGCCGGCATGTATAAAGGGGCCCGCTCGTATCATAATCCACATTGTATAAGCGGGAGCGGTAGTTTTGTTGTGAAATTACATAACGCTCGATGGAGATAAGTCGCGAGAGCGAGAGTAAGGTGAGTTGGGAGCATAGTATCGCGTGACGCCGGTGCCCCAGCATCTATACATATATGCGTATGTATGCATGTGCATGCGCGCCTGTGTGTGTAGGTATGGACGTCGAGGAAAGGTGCCACTCGCCTCTCCTCCGAGATCGCGGCTCGCGGGCTATTCTCCGCTCGAGCCAAGTGCGCGCCGAGATCGCGGCTTACGGCGCGGTGTGGTGCAGCTGACGCGGGTAAAAGTTATTCGCCGGCAGCTACCTGGGCATATCTGTGACGTGAAAAATCTGGATTGCTCGGATAAGTACTTATATATACACTCTACGGTCGTCGTTGGGAATGGATGGTTTGACCCGCGCTGCACCGGGAGGGGTATTGTAAGGGAGGCGACTGTAGCTGGTGTGGAGTTGCGATCTGAATAAATATTTGCGGAACGGAGATTGAAAAGTGCAACCGGTGCTGTAATATCCCAAAGTTTCGGGCTAAAATTATGGTTATCCGCCCGAGTCGTGAGAATTCTATGAATGCTGCATCTTTTTGAGATGCATACTGACGAGAAGCTGGAAGTGAGTGCCCACCGGGAAAGATTAAACTGATGTAGAAGTCCCTGGAATGTGTTTTTTGTTTTTACATAATGTAGACGCTAGCTTTCAACGTCTTGAAGCATTGGATCGTCAGGTGGTATCAGCATTGGGGGATGACAAATATTGATCACAATGTAACTCACGTGCGAATTGTGATTTCATTGCACGTTAGGGTGATTGAACACGTGGATTACCTTTTTCCCTTATTATTTAGCGCTTATGAGGCATCTCTTATGCAAGAAACAATGCTAAATGTTGGCAAGTCAATCGTTCTTAGGCAGATGAATTTCTTTAATCCTACTGAAAAGAGACCGATTACATTGAAATTACCACGTGATATTCCATTCTGTGCAGCAGATACCTGAAAATATGCGAATTCTTAGGATTATCTGTATTCTACTTTGAGTTATTTTCAAACGTTTCCAGCCAATCAACATAAAAAGAGAGACACATGTGTATCATAAACTAGGAACTATAGTTGCGTTTGACAAAAATTGGGTGTAAAATTATCATAGTAAAGCGCTTCAAGGGTATTTGGATTTTTCTGAAGAATGAAAAAACACAGCCGTTTAATATTGTATTTTTCCGATCTACGTCTACGTCAACTGGTATAGCACGCGGGATGATGAGGGTGAGAAGATATTACTTTGTTTTGTCGAATATGACTATTCTCAGTACAAACGTCCAATTAGGACCCGTTCATCCCGAATGCAAGAGATGAGAGTGTGACACTTAAGGTTGTTATCACTTGCACGCTCTTTCTTCAACAATCTACTCAGGAGCCATTCAATGAGCGTGTACCGTGGCGTGATGAAAACAATTACGTAAATGGCTTTGAACAGTTGGAAGGCTGTTTCAGCCAAACTTTGGACTTGATGTATTATACATGCCGATATCCCTTACTAGTCAGGCTCTAGTATAAATTAAAAAGGTCTACTCTCATTGCTCTCACGAGTCTCGCAAGCTAATCGTCTCTAGGTGCATACCTCCATTTCTTGATACAGGACCAATGCGCTTTTCAAAAATCACAACCATGATTTTAAGTTTAACACAGCCTTATGTACATGGAGTATTTAAGAAACAGCGAGCGACCCATGTCTTGTAATCTCTATAATAGGAAGTGGCTATTTTACGAAAATTTGGCGAGTAAACTAATCAGATCCCCATGTAACAGCAACGATGACTGGCAGTTGTTCCTTCGTTATTGTAATAATATTAATGATCGAATAGTAGAGAGAGAGATAAACTTCTGCTCTAGTTCGTCTGTGTTTTATGTGTCGACTACTAAGAAAAAAGGTTATGAACTATTTTAATAATTTAATTGATGAGTTCGATGATTTTTTTTTTTAATTCTACACTGAATATATTACACTGTACATATAACCAGGTATAGTGGAATCTCCTAAAAAGGAGAATAATTCTGAATAAAGCTTTTTATTTATATTGTGATTGGCTGGAGATGATCACATGACTATGATTCAAACGAAGCTCGTGAATGGAAAAAAGAGTTTTGAAAATGTGACTATAAGCATCGTTTACATTTTTTACGAAATTGTAAGTTGATTACATCATTGCACGGAAAGAAAAAAGCGGCAAGGTTAGCCTAGCTGCTCGGTCGTTCTAGCTTTGGTAACTGAAGCAGCGCTTGTTAGGATAGATTTACTTGAGAGGAAAGCAGAAACTACTTGGCTGGTCAGGAAAACGTGACTGTTTTAATTTGTGGATGTTACGTTAGCTTGGGGCTGCCAATTAAGCAGATTCTGCTTGGTTCTCAAGAAAACCTAGCTGCACAAGCGCTGATTGGGTTACCAAAGCTATAACGACGCAGCTAGACCAAACTTGACTCTTTTTTCTTTGAGTATGATTAAAAAAAAAATTAGGCGGAAAAAATATCATTAACAGTGATAATTTCTATTTATATTAAAGTTACGTATTGTAAAGAACATTATAAAAAAGCGCGCCTGACGCGCGTATGGTATCTTACATTTTCCTATTTTAAAAAAATGAACCACTTTGAGTAAAGCCAAGATAAAACGATTCTGATTGGTTGGTTCGATGAGAATAATGTAAAGCGACTGGTAGGCATCGACAGGTTCGTGCATATGCTATTGGTTATTAGTAAAGCGCAAGAAGCGCGTGTAGGTATGACCAATTATAAGAAATATTAAAAACATTATTAGTTGGAGAAGTTTTTAAAAAGTATTGTTCAAACATGATTATCTGATTGTGAATGTTGAAAATGATCTGGCAAAAGAAGTAGCTAAGATAAAAAATGACTAACTTAGTATTCCATAGTAATCCCAGCATTGCAAAGTATTTTTCATGCGTAATTGATGTTATTGCACTTATTTATTCTTTTATTGCCGTTGGACTTAGCTTACAGCTATTAGCTTGTTTTGTTACTGCTCCGTGTACAGTCTGGCAACTGCTTATACAAAGTAGAATTTCATTTCAATATCAAAGTGTATTTCACGCTAGTTTAAATAATTATCGATCATGGATTTATCTGTGTAGTGATAAAAAAGATAACGATAATAATTGATGAAGTACTATTATTAAGTACTGTATATTCTTGCAAAACAGTCAATACAGTAAGTATGATTATGATACGTTATTACGTATGTTCACACCTTTTTAAACTCTGAACGAGTAATAAGAACATTTAATTTAAAAGCTTTGACAGGTGAGTTGCTCAAGAGTCATACCGAGAGAAAAAAATCGCAATAGCGTTTTCCAGCAGTGGTTTTCTTACTCCTTGCGCAGATTTATTAAATGTCACTCGAGTAATTTTGCATATCGGTAAGATGGATTGAATAATTTAAGTTTAAAGATATAACGCGTTGTCTTACACAAATACTATATTACGTTAAGAGTAAGAAGGTGAAAGACCTTCCATTTTTGTATCTTGATGCATAAATCAATTCTATACAAACTTACGAAATTCACCACATCAATATTAATAAGTATTTTATACGCAACTAAACCATATTTACATTTTGAAATCAAACTATCCACTAAGTAGGAGAACTAAAAAAAATCTTGAATAGAAAAAAAATTTAGCATCTTTGAGAAAGCTTGCGTCTATATGGAAGGTATGAGATATCAATGTTTTGCACTCTACAACCATCTCAATCTTTGAAAACTACTGTTGTAAATTAAGTGCAAGTTATAAAAATAATTCTACTAATTTTTTGCACTTAGACACATAAAGGTGTTGAGAGTTTCAACATCTTTTCTCATGTCTGAAGTCCAACTAAATAGTAGTTTCCGTCATTAATGTGCATATTTCTGAGACTGTTCTGGTCGGATGCACATGAGTGTCGAATCCGTCCAGGGTGCTCTAAACGGTCCCTCGGGCGTTACTTCGCAAGCGCCCTCGAGCCCAGGGAGGTAGGGATGGCCCTAGAGAGATGCACATTTATGCCGAAAACTACTATTCCATTTTTAGTCAGTATTATTCCGGTGAAATTTTTATTTCACCAAAAATTCCGTTGAATAGTTACAAACTGACAATAGTTTTGAAGGTTGTCTTTTGTTAAATATTTGCACTCTATTCCATCTTTTATTATTTTTAGATAATTTTTGTTACATATATTTAATTCAAGCACTCCGGTATTCAAGATGATTTTTAACTTAATATAAGTCAAATTGTCCAGTATATTTTCATACGCAATATTTAAGGCAGGATTTCAGAAGGATTTCCAGCAGAAATTATGAAAACTTCTACCTGACATTCTGTAAACGAAAGTCAAACTTGTTTCGGTTTTTAAGTGGACAAACGTGGCCCATGAAATATTTTTCTCAAAAAGATCATTTAAAAAATTGATTAAACAACTTAGTATCTCAAATTTTTTTCATAAAAGTCGCATACAAAATAAAAAAATTTTATTATGGATTTTTTATTATGGATTAATAAAAATGTTGTATTCCAAAAATTTGTTTAAAATTTATCTGGTTTTACTATGTAGCATAGTAAATATAATATGGCTAGTATATCTCAGCTTTCCTAAAAAATATAGTAATTTTTGACATACTTATAATAAATTTGTCAACACCACTTCTCTCAGTGCACACGCAAATCGTCGATATTTGGCATGAAACAAATTTTGGACAAAAAAATTAGTGGGGTCCGGGTTGGTCCCATGGTGTATGTCATGTATTGATGTATTGTGTATGTATACTTGAACATCTTCATCGATTATCTCAAAAATTTTAATTATAATTGTGCTCAAATTTGGTGGATAGTTTCTAGGAGGCAAAAAACACTCAAAAATAGTAAAAAAGTGGTGTTTTGCATGTTAAATAAAAGTTGACATTCTGCAACAAAGTTGTAACTGCAAAAATTTTAGATCACAAAAAATTATAACTTCTTACGATTATTATTTGTTTTTCCAATGCCAGCTTCATGCTTCAAAATTTTTTAGACAACTCCGAAATTTTTGTAAAAGTTCCTTCTTTGATGTACTTTTTACAGAATACATTTTAGGCTTGCATGAAATCGAAAACAGTTGTAGATTCCATAGAAATACTACTTTCATGTGCTACCCATTTTGTCTAGGTGAAAACCTGTTTGTCTTTATTGCAAAAACATTGAAAAATAGTATGAAAAACAACTGATTTTTATTGAAATTTTACTTTCAGCTCTAATGAAAAATGTAGAGGTCGAGGCGTGAATTTAAAGTATTTGTCAATTTTAAAATACAACGTTTTTGAAAAAAAAATTTGAGATGCAACGATTTTAAATAAAATGTTTAAGATACGACATTATTCAAGTCAACGAACGATTTATGCCCTATTACTTAAAAACTCAACTTCTTAGAGTGGACTTGAAAAACAACGTTATTGTCAATCTGGTACACCAAAATCCTGAAACATCTTCTATATTTTACATTTAGTAATATGTACGTGTATTGATCTGAAATCTCATGGGGCTTATTTAAGGAACATTATTACAATCAACTGATCTATTATGATGTATTTAATAACGCTTTTGATCATGGCCGATTAATTTTATCTAACAAACTTACTTGGAAAAGATAATATTAAAATGCTTGTTAACCATGCAATCACTGATTGAATAATTAATATCCTTGAATACCATGCTCAATACCATAGAATAAAATCAAGTATCATTTTAAGACCCATGTTATCGCGTGATAATATTGATCCTAATATTGACTTATGTGCATATATATTTGTAAATGCAGAAAAAATGTAAAAATTGGATTTTACTTAAAAATATTAAAAATACAAGTTTACAATAGGGTTCGGTTTCGGTATAGCGTTTCATTGCAGTTTCGACAGGTTTGGCATTTTTATGTTCTCGTGTACAGAAAAATGTTTTTCATAAATCGATCGAGTAGGCGTAAGAGGTGTAAACTCACGAGTATCAATATCGCGACGCTCCAAAGCGGCTGAGTCATCGGAGACATGTGTTTAGATAACAAGAAAAAAACTACTGGTCAAAGTATGCACACCTGTTACAATGCAGTGCTTGGACAAGCAAGCAATAAAAACAATATGTTGTTAACGTAGGACTGCGGACATGTGGAAGTCCATTATCTAAATTCTACGGTAGAGATGCGATGAGCCTAACAATATTTCATTAAAATAGGAGTCAGCACTGTGTTGCAGTAAGAAGGCGATAGTTGATTAGCATTGACTAGCACTAAACTTGTAGAATTATGGATTCGCATCTGAATTTCACATTGAACCATTAAAGTCGCATCAGTATGCCTGCAGTAGCGTTAATGACTCGTATTTATTGCTGTATATTGTACACGGTACATAACGATATCATACTTACCTGATACTTGTCACTTTGGCTGTATGCTTTTAAAATAATTAGAGTCAAAAACAGATTATGCATGTAAGCCTATTTATTATTCAGGAATTATAAATGATTCATAAATCTAATTAAGTGTTCTACCAGTAGCAGCGAAATGGCTTCATGCGCTGATTCAATAGTTCGTCTATCGATGTGCACCGAAAAATAGATGATAAAACTGAGAGACTCCACCGTTCGCTACATTTGAATTTTACGATTTGCTATACCCGTCGTAAAAACTCAATTTGCATTTTACGAACACAGAATCGTGATCATTTTTCATTGGTGCGAACAAGAATACGCATCGATTTTAACATCCGATTGCATTCTCAGTTCGAGATTCGTGATTAAGCAATGGATGTTTCTATATCAAAGTAAATAAAAAAAAAAGAATAAAAATCGTTGGTCGATATACGTTACATATATAACTTACAAAGTCTTTAGTATAGTGTTTTACATACCTATCTAACGAAACGGCCACCAAACTGTAGACTGACGCAGCGACGGATACTCCTTGAATGTATGGTACGGTTTTGCACATAAACCAACCCAAAATCCAAGCTGTAAGAATAAATGATTCAATTTGAAAATTTATTTTCTTTAATATTTGTTTTCTTAAAATACCGTTAATGTACTACTTGGTGTATCACGCATGATTTTAAATTTTTAATAGAAATACGACAGGCAGACAGCTTGTAAGTATAAGCTTAATCCGTTAAATATGGAAATGTAAGAAAATCCGCTCACATCAAAAACAGAAGGAAAGTTATTTTTGTTTGAACCTAACAATTAATTAAAAATTTACTTCTAATTAAAAGTGTGTATATTATGCATTGAAAGATGGTTTAATGTGAGTCAAATGAAAAAGTGATATCAAGAGACATTATAGTAATAATATCCCAATTTCTGCTCACCTGCACTTGATTGTGCTACACGTTTGCGTGATCTTTTACGTAGTTTAGAATTGTTTATACTCTTTTCCGCTAGCTTGTGTGGTTATTATTTATTTGCAATCAAATATTATACAAGAGCTAGGAGTACCGTCTATCCTCGTAGCGTATGCAATATTTAATGACATCGGAATAAAAAAATTAAACTACTTTACTGTCTTTTGCATTGCTTTAACGTAGGATGAAGGAGTTGAGCTCGCACTCAGAGTATACAAATATCATTATGCTCGTACTAATCAGAATTGCCACGAGTAGAAATGTTTTCTGTCGGATTCTGTAACGTAAGTAAAAATTCGTGAAGAGCGTATAAAAGTTGGAGCTCTCGGTTTTTGGTGTCTGAAAATGAAGCTATTACGATGAAGTATATTTTTTTAAATCCATTTTTTTTCTTCTCAAAGAAATCATTGTATCCGTAAAAAATTAAGTTTTCTTAAAAATATGGCAGAAATGTTTTTATAGTGTTCAGAATGGAAATACATGATCTTAAAAAAATATCTGTGTGTGTGTGTGTGTGTGTGTTGCTTGTCATCATATCTCAGAAACCCTCCTATCGATTTTAATGATCCATGGCTCAAAAGGTTTGGTTTTACACCCTTATAGCGGCTCGGAAAATAAATTCTAGTTGCATACCTTACTAAGGAAGTTATAACGATTTTTTATGTTTGCAAAACCGTTTTTTGCTATTTTTTGGGGTGAAGAAATTTTAACTGGATTTTCATTAAATACTATATTATAAAGCTTTAGAATATCTTTTTAGCAGGAACCTGCATACAGCGGTTAAATAGTTTAAATTTGTTTGTGCCTAATTAAGGTTTTGAAAATAATTTTATCAATTACAAAAAAGTCTTTTCATATTTTTGGCTTGAAAAAATTATTATTGAATTAAAAAAATTATTTTGATCCTGCAGTCCCTGCAGATCATGGAAATAACTTTATTTGCAATTTTTATCATTCTAATGCACTATATCATTGTATTTTTATTATTGAGGTTACTGGGATTTTTTTGAAAAACCATAACCTGAAACGAGCAATAATTCAATAATATTATTGTTGAATTTTCGTTACATTACTTATATTTGTATAAATCATAATTTTGTATGATTAGTTAAATTGTTTTTTACATAAAGTAATTTTTAAAAAGTTCTTATTGATAACTTACATTTTTTGTACAAAAAAAGCAGAAGAATAGTTCTTAAGCAAGTCTTGTACTAATTTTTTGGCAGTGGTTTTGAACGTACAACATTCATGTATATTTTTCATTATATTATTCGAAAAGTACACACGGAATATACACAGTTCTTATTAAAGTAAATTTCAGTTATCCACCTTACGCCGGCCTATCAGTTTTTTTCCAGAATTTTTTCAAAAATCGAATTCATATTTACATTTCTCATTATATCAAAGCTATCATGCATTCTTAATATATTCATAATCTTAAAATCCAACAAAAAATATTGCTGCCGTCAGGAAAAATAAAATATGAATATATTTTTTAAATCACTACCAACGATTAACACTTGTTGTGTGAATAACGTTTAAATTTAATAAGCAAGAGCAAGAATTGAGTATACGGTTATAGCTTATAGCACGTAAATTAGGATTGTTTTTTAATAAAAAGTAGCTTTTAACGCCTCTCTGAAGGGAAAATATATTCATCGTGCAAATTTTGAACATGATTTATAGCTGGTTTTGAATTAAAAATAAGAAATCTCAATGATAAGAGATCATGACACAGATGTCACCTATATAAATATACAAAAATGTAGTGCACAGATAGCCTGAATTAAATGAGGAAATGGAGCATTAAGTCCATAATCAATACAGGTTTTTACGAATGAGTTCTTGTTATCAGAAGAGAAGTATTTAAGGAGGCCCTTTACCTCTATTTTCTAAATTGTCACTTTGTATATGTCATCTTAATAAATGTATCAATAAAGTGATCTGTCTACATTTGAAAGTAAAGAGATATTAAAATATTAAAGAGGGTTACTTACTGATGCAGAAAAAAAATGATTTGATAAATTTTACCATATTGGACGACTCTATTTTTTGTATTGCAAAAAAAAAACTCACAAAATACTAGAATCTTTCTCGCTTCTTATTCTATTTCAATTTTCCAAAGCTTATTTTATTTCTTGAACAATTTCAGGTCAAGTCATGGTAGGTAGTATTTAAAAATAAACTCCGTGTCGAAAGTTACAAACATTTGTTTATAGAAATATACGAATTTATACACGATTCCTTACTTTTTTGTGTAAACAATTGTTCGTAACTTTTGACAAAGTAATTGTTTTTAAAATCCACCAACCATGACTCAACCTAAAATTATTCAAGGAGTAAAATAAGCTTTGAAAAATTTAAATCGAATGAATAACGACAAAAATTCCGATATTTTGTGAGTTTTTTTTTGCGAGACGAAAAATAGTCGTCAATACGGCAAAATTCATAAAATAATTTGTTTTCTGTATCATTTAGTAACCCTCGTAAATACTTCATTAGCTGTTTACTTTCAGATTTTGACAGACCACTTTATTGATAAATTAAAAAAAAGACATATACATATAGTGGTAACTAGCCTCCTTAAATAGTCTTATTGGAAAAAAAACAATAAAAAAGTTAGTTTCAAGAGCAAAAAGCAGTTGACTTACAGTTAAAGATTCTAATCATACTTTTATAATTCTAATGTGAATGTAAGATTTTTGAAATCGACAATAATGATCTATGCAGAAATTACACTTTCATGACCATGTAAAAATGCAATGCACGTAAGGCTTGAATAAAATTAAAAATATTACACAGCATTTAAATTGATTATAGTTGATTGACGCTTAACATACATAAGAGCATATACATCAGGGTGTCCGTTATTTACCAAATTAAATTTTTTGATCATCTACCCTTTTCAAAGTCTTTGCTGCATCCAAAAATGAAAATCCATTGCCTGGCATCATTGAGGTGTAATCTCTCCTAAAAGAATCAGTTACACGTGACTGTCGACAGAATAACTCTCGATCTGATTGGTTGAGACTAGCTGAGAGCGGGAAAAATGAAAATAACTGTTGTAAAATAGCTAATCATTTTATTTTTATTGAAAAATAATGGAACTTAATATGTTTGGTTAATAGTTAGGGGTTGGCGCGCGAAGAGTGCAGGGGGCGGAGCCCCCTAGTGCTACAAAAATAGATCTCTGTCACCTCAAATTTGGTAATGTTAAAGCTTAAATATTATCGAGCTGTATTGTTCCTAATATTGTAATCTCACGCGCCTACTGCCAGCGGGAACCCACCGACCCGGCGTCAGGGTGTGTCGACGACCTCCCCAAGGAGGGATTGCCCGTCGACGACCTCCCCAAGGAGGGATTGCCCTCCAGGTCCAGGCATCATCAGGAAAAATTGCAGTCAGTCCGCTAGAATCGGGGAGAATGTGTTTTCGGCGCCGCGGGTACTTTTAGCACCAAAAAAGTCCGAGAATCTTAATTCCCGAAAATTTTTCGACGAGAATCGAACCCGTTCGCCTCGAGTCTGTCAGGCTAGGAAGCTAGCACTCCAACCACCAGTCCATTCCGTTTGGTTTTTAGAAACGTATAGGTTCAATATTGCATTTGTTATTGAGAATATCGAGTGGAATCGGAAGTTAATGCAGCCCTTATTTTAATATCTGCGTTTGGGTTTCTGGACATATGAGTGTGTCATTGTTTTCGTTACTCTGTAATTAATTCAGTAATTTATTGCTTTGAAAGTTCAGGAAAAAAATACCTGGATGGGTCTGAATCGATTAACTTTCTTAGTCCATCGTAAGATGAGATGACACTCATGGTATATCACGCGACCGGAGAGGTAAGTGAGCTATAATTACCCGCGTGGGATTGCCTTTCCATACTAAAGGTGAGAGAGGCGATACCGCGCTGGCGATGTTTATATTCGTAGAAGTTTCTTTTTATTTGTATCTAATTTTTGGAGTACAGTTTTGTATGATTAAAAATCAATCCTTGCAGCTAGAAGTGACCGAAACATTTGCATTCATTTGAATCATAAAATCAAGTTTTTCTTTTCAATTATAATCATAAAAAAAAAGATGTAATTGTTCTTGGACCATAATATGAGTGAAACCTAGGTTTTCCTGGAAGATCGACACTAAATTATAAATCGATTCTAAATTCCGTATAGTATGATTGCGATGATAACTTTTTTTTCATTTCGGGATCAGCAAAAAAAAATGATTGTGGTGTTGGATAATTTAATTATTATGACTAACTAATGTAAGATATATAAAACGGCTTACCGATCGAAAACTTTTCACCGAGAGAAAGAATTCGACATCTCCAACGTTTCTCTAATGCAGCTATGAGCAAACATATTGCTGAAATTAAGAGTTTTTTAATTAATCATTGACTAGAATTTTTTGCATTAACAATAAAGCTAACGTTTTTTCAAAAAATGATCACTTACATTATGATCGCAAGCTAATTTTATGTAAAATAAAGCAGTTTTCTCTTTGTCGTTGTATCGTTTTTGTCAACGTGTTTTTCAGGTTGAGAAAAAAAGATGAAAAAACTAATTCCGAAAGACTTTACAATTACTATATTCTGGTTGTCGATGTGTGCTTGCAAGGGCTCAGCAACATAATCGATTCCCTACCCCTAACCTTTCCTCTTACTGTCTTTATTCCTTTTCTTATGGCTCATGACAAACCAATAAAGGCGAATTCCTAAAATCACGAAGAGGTGAATTCCACTTAAATTGGATGGTTGAGTTCTGGTATGTGTATATACGTAGGAGAACGGAAGCATGTGGAAGCTTGCTCTTTCCTAGCTCACCTCTTTGATCTTTCTTACTTATTTGAATATTTAATGATTCCTCTATGACTTATTTCTATAAAAATTAACTGAAAAAATTGAGTATTATGATTTGGTTTGAAAAATTAGTTGATATATCTGTTTAAGGATATAATTATTGGTAAACAATTTTTTGCTATGGTATAAATGATAGCTTAACCGATTTGAACTCTTCAAAAAGTAAGAGACAGTTTTTGCGTGGTCTTTAAAGTATAAATAATACAGGAATTTCATAACAGCTTTCAATTGATGATGTAGAAAAATGGTATGTTTTCGATATTGAAATACAAGAGTAATTTATACATAAGGTTTTCTGAAGTAGACATTTTTCGGATTTCTCGTTATGTATTGATGTACAAATAATTTTGTAAAATATAGAATCACCGACAAAAGATTGAAAAAAGAAAGAAAGCTTCAAAAATTTTGTTCTGAATAGTGGGCAGCACTGGTATCTTCAGGGATCGATTAACTGTGTCTCTTACGCTACGGACAACGTAGGCGAGAGGTGTGCAAGAGGTTCAGTCCTGATATCTACGTCGTCTACGAAGACACATGTATGATGGGCGAATGCTGAACGGTTGTTAGTCACCCATTACAGAAAATTCGCGCATTTTTCATACAAAATTCGTTAATATATATAATGGGGGTAAGTAAGGGTATCGTTACGGTTGCAGAACTCCTTAAGGACCTTCCACCCTGTTAGCGGGGGGAATCGTAGAGAGGTAAGGGGGGTGTGAGCAAGTGGCTTGTCTGTCGTCTGTCACTCCTATTGTATGCGTATACGCATACAGTTAAAGTAACCATACGTCCAGCTTTCAGCAAAACACGTTCGAGTAGAAGCTCTATAAAAGAATTCTGTGATTCAACTGACACAGAATATCAGAAACTGCTGGGCTACAGTCATACAAGTTGGCTTGCGTTAATGCCTGCTCTAGAAAGAATTTTGAAAATGTTTAAGCCCTAAACAAGTTATTTCCCAAGTATCGATTAATGTCCTGCTATTCTAAAATCCTTTTTTAAAAATCCCGGCTCTGAATTGAGGCTCTATTTTTTGCATACCCAGGCATCTTCTTTTCATCGAACTGTATTAAAAATCGGAGGACAAAAGTATCTGCACTCGAGTCTGCGAAGGAAGTCAATCGTGTGGATAATTTAGCACTTGAAGAAGATACAACTTTTTTTCCTCACACTGTTCCACAAATATTAATAAAATTACAAAAAAATGACGTGACTGTTGATCAGCAGACTGTAAAAACTGCGGCAGTTGAATTTTATAAGACAAGTAAAGAATCCTTGGAGCAGTGGGGTCAATAATTCAATGTAGAATTAGAAGCATTTGAACGGACAAATTTGACAAAAGTACCTACGTGGGCGCCAGTACAAACTGTGACGGATTTCCTCATCAAGCAAGGATTTATCATCAGCGATCAAGATACTAAAGTGTTTGATGAATTCTCGCTCATTTGCAAATAAGCAGCAGAAGAAAAAATCACGCGCTGGAATGCTGAAAATGTTGCTACTGAAGAGCGTTGGGTAGTGTTATTCAAACGTTTCCGTGCGAGCAATCTTAATTGTACAAACTGTCATATAATTTGTGTGTATGCCTGGAAGTAATGCATCTGTGGAAAGACTTTTTTCTTTTACGAATAAAATATGGACGAGTGAGAAGGCACAGTTCCCAACGGCACAAGCGTTATACAAACATTCTTTTATAATATTAAATATCCATGGAATGACGAGTGTCGAATGCCATAAGGCTCCGTCAGAGCGAGAGAGAGGTCTATTCGTCAAGACCTCTCTCTCGCTCTCATAGAGTCTTATGGCAATCGTCATTTGCCATTCGTCCATTCGTCGCTCCGTGTGTCTTCAGCCTAACAGACATAAATTCCCAAACAGCTTGTCCCACTGCCTCTCCCGATTACTGACCGCCTATCAGCATGGCATCTGCAAGCCAACGGTGTTTACACCTAGATGTAGGTTGAATTCTAATTAGACCATTATCTTCGGTATCGCATGAAAACCGAACCGGCTTTTACCAACTTAACGAATCCATTATTAACCCTGTTGACCAAATTCTGTGTAAGTTTTACATGTTTGCGGTGAAATACTATTATACTGACAATCAGTTGTAAGAATTGAGGTCATGATCTTTACTATTATTTTTATCATTGTTACATCTAGCTACTTTAAAACCGAACGCAAACGCGGCGAGTGGAGCGGCACTCGCGTGATCATCCGACCGCGCTAATCATCCATTTTCCCTATCATCGCCACACACGTGTATGAGTCATTTTCAAAATATGTAATGTAATGCCTACAGCGGCACATACGCCTACACACCTGCGGGCCTCCTTCATCAGGTATCAATCCATTTTTCCCACTACGGACAGTTCGGTCCGGGGCCGGGCGGGCGGGGCCCCCCCCCCCCCCAAAAAAACCCCCCCGTTTCCCCCCCCCCCCCCCCCCCGCGCGAGAGTGCGGAACAGTGGGCACTTTGCGACAGTCGGCCCTCGGTGTACAAAGAGCCCCGCGCACCCCCGATCGGCCAGTCTCGCGGTCACCATCACAGGCAGCAGTCGAGGAAGCCTACAATAGCATCGCATTCGACGCTCAAAACTGCTCCTTGAAAAAACAAAGCCAAACACCAACGGCCAACAAGGCCAGTCGAACGAGCCGCCCCGGTCCCAAGATCCGCCAGGACGACGCTGATCCCGGGAGCCGCGAACCCGCTCCATCAGCCGCGGCGCGCGGGGCTCGTTAGGCGAAGCGGACCATCGATCCGGCGCGGGAGGGTCGGGCGAGCCGGTGCGAAAAGCGCCGCCGCGATGGCCGTTACGGTCTGTTTGCTCCGCGGAGGCGCCGGGCGCGCCGGATCGTGGGCGGGCGAAAGGGTTTGGCCGTTACTTCCGGACGCTCGGAGGCCAATCGTCGCCGGTGCGTTGACCCGAGCGTCCGTTTTGCTTTCTCCCCTCGTTCCGGGGCGACCGTCTCGAAAGCTCCCCGTGACGCGATCCCGGCCGCGAGCGTTGCCTCTTCTTCGTCTCGTCCCACCCGCTTCCTGTCTCGGCGCGCGATGTGCACGACAGCCGTAAAAATGTACGCCCCGACGCGCCGAGCGCGAGCGCGGGCGATCGCGCAGAATTTTACTTCCGACGCGCCCCCGGAGTGTTGTTTCGACGCGCAGCGAGTGCGGGAGCGGCGGCTTGCGCGCGGGCGGTTGTTCGCGAGCTCGGTCGCGTCACTATTTCTTTGTCAACTGATACGCGTGCATGCGTGCCTCGAGCGACGAAATAAAGTGGCGAAACATCGCAAATGCATACCCAACGGGCAAACACGCCGGATGAGCCTCGATCGTCATCGTGTCGTTCGAAACGTTTGTTTCGGACATGCGTATCATGTGTCACGAATTTATTTCAAGACATACAATGCTTCCTTCTCCAGTGTGTATCGTTTTCAAACAGTCAAGGATGACTCAACATGAACCATCGTTTTGGAAATGATTTTGAAAGACGCGTTTTCGATAGAAATCTCGGAGATGATACGTTATTAGACTACATTCTTGAAAAGAGGCATTGTTGGACAAGGTCCAACAGTGATGTGGACATACGTACGCGCGCGAGAACCTACTTATCTCAATGTACAGTGGATTCGGACAATTTTTACATTAGGCCGTGCATCCCGAGTTTATTTGGATCGAAAATTATATTTCTGATAATATTGAGCCCTTTCCAAAACCAGATGTTTCTCTCAATCCTTCACTCCATAATCTCGACGAACGTTCAAAAATGCGCGCCGTATCAGTTACATCGCATACGACCCCGATTTCTCTTCGAACAATCATCGCATAAGTCTTCGAACAAAACAAGACGAGTCACGCTCGTTTATCGCAACCTCGTATTAAATTTTTTCACGAATCGTATTGGGTGTGCACATCGTGCATACGCACGCAATCGCGTATCCACATGATATTTCGAGCGCGATAGTAACTCGATACAGTATCGATACGCTGTATGTAAGTCGCTCCAATGGAGAAAAACCACGAGGTCGTTACAGGCGCGGGGCAAAACTCGCGGATAATTATGTAATCGAGACGCGTATTGTGTGCCGATACGTAAGCCAAGCCGTTGATTTTCACCGCTGGCGCGGTGTCGAGATTCGATACTCGAGCAGGTCTTAGATCCTTCCCGTTTTCATCTCTCAGCGATCGAGCACAGAAAGGGGGGAGAGAAGCCAAAAATACTGACGTACAATCGGCCGGAGTTTCGGCGCGACCGCGAGCCTCCCCCGTCAAAGTCATCGCGCGGCTGATAACCCGGCGGCCATGGTACTTCGATGATGATTTCCCCTCGCGCGTGCCACTCTCGCCGTACACCCGTGCGGCTGGGAAGCTGCTCGGACGGGGGGCAGCCTTCTGCGAGATCGGGGCCACGTCTCCGGGGCAAGGGTGAGCGCTGCGCGTGTGTCGTCCCTCGGCGACGCTGGAGGAGACGGGGAAGAGCGAGTGGATGAACGATGGGACAATTAAGAGGGCCGCAGTCTGGCGCGCCCGGGTCCTCGGGCAGATGCCGGCGAGGGCGGAGAATCCATGCGCAGGTTTTTGCGCCGATGTGTATCGCGGTAATTGGTTCGAGCACAGAAGCAGTCAATTATTAAGCTAAGGATGGAGGGTGACACGTTTTACGAGTAAAAACAAAAACTCGGGGTCATTAAGGGTTGGAAAATGAAGAATCAATTTGGTTTCGTGATCGAATGAATGGTGGGTGGAACTGTGGAACCATTTCACCGGCTAAATATCGTGGATTCTCTCGAGATCCGATTAACTTCTTTTCGCCCACGCGATCGAACAAATAAATTATCGAGCTTACGTCGACTGTCTGTGGCTTTCGGCGCCCAAATTACCATCCGCCACTGTGTCACATCCCTGATTGCCCGCACATTCAATAATAAACGTTGAAAAAACGTTGCTTTGTATTTATCGATGGCTATTTTCATAGTTTATCACCGAAGGATACATTATGGCGATTTTCAACAATTATAATAATAATACATCATTTTACTCATTTAAACAATACTAAGATTGCTATCAAGTCCACGCTGTAGGTATTACGGTGTCCGAACGATAACACCAATTTGGCACATCATTTAGGTGAAATTTGAAGGTTTAGGAGTCCATAAGTGACTCTTAGTCGCAAAAAGCAGCAGACATCTTCAACTTTTTTAAAACGTTCATTCAAAAACAACGATCTATCAACACGTCTAAAATATCGTGTGCCGTCGGGGATACTTGTCAGGACTGCGAACTAATCTTCTTCTCACCTATTTCCCTTTCCTGCAGCTGCTGCCACATTAAATCTTAGACCCACCCCCACCCCCCTTCCGAGATTCCTAAAACTCCTTCGTAATTAAAAAAATTCTCCCAGAGTCAGGCAACCGCCTGCGCTCCCTGCACCCACTCCCTCAGCCACTTTACAAATTTTCTTGCCCCCTTCGCCGGCTGAGGTAAAGTTCTTTCAATTTTACGTGATTCGGAAATGATCCACCCTTCCGCAGCACCCGCTATATTTCTCCTCGCAATCTTTCCTGCGGACCGGCAATATAGCTAATGGAAATTTTTTATTTCAAGGTTAATAGTTTTCCGATAAAACGTGGGGTTTTATGTACGAGACGTTTCACGTCAACTCTCCCGGAACGGTGCGTGAGTGTCCAAACTCTTACTCTCCCCCTTGGGTGACAACAGTCGTAAGATTTATTCACGTGAAAAAATGATGATTCAAATATGCTCTGGATGCATTTATCTTTTTCATTCGACTTTTTACTAAAATCATACGTTCATCAAAAAATATCAATTTGCACGAATGAACACGAAATGTGTTACAACTCCAAAACGGTATTTTGCATATTTCTTAATGGTGCCGATCAATACATCAGATTCTTTTTACGTTAATACTTATTTTCAAAAAGATCGTTTCCCCCTTTTCTCAAACTATTTAATACTTATGGGATGACGGACCGCTGCGCTGGTGCGGCGTACGGCGCGCCGTCGTGCCTAGCAACCGGCAATACAGCATACTATTCACATGCACCACACGTCGGCGTACAATTCAAAACAGCGCCACCACTGGAGAGTTACCGGACCGGACTGACGCACGAAGGTATATGTAAACATTTCTCTTGCATAAACTCATCATGATTTCGCAAGCTGTTCAAGTTAATTATAAATTAATGCGGATCTTTAAATATTATGTTGTTATTTCATACGCTGAGAGGTTATACATTTGTTGTAATGTCTGTTTTTAGAAAAATTAATAAGAACTCCGAAAATTTGCTGTGGTGGCACTGTTCCAAATTGTGTCTCGGTGCGAATCGCTGATCCTGGCTGCAGCTAACCACTCGATGCAATGGTCCGCATACATATTCATTTCAGCATTTTACATTTCACATTTCGTGATATTTTAATCTTTGATTAAATCAGAAATTAAATAGGAACTTTAATAATAATTGCATAAATGGCGTGTTTTTACTATTTTTTGTTTGTCAGTTCCAATCGAGTGATCACGAGATGTGGTTTCTTATTTTCTTGTCCTCACTATAGATATTTTTTTAATGTAACAAGCAGCAATAAGTACTTATAAAAGACTCTTGGAGAGAACTCCAGTGGGAAATATTTATTCATCAAATAGACAATATTTTCATGGTCACGTAATTTAAAAATGAAGATTGAGAAATAGATAAAAAGATGCGGAGACACACAAAACTAAATTCAAAAAATAAGTACACACTCAAAAATATTGAGAAAAAAACATGCAGATGCATGTATAAAGAGAAGTTATTTTTTTTAAATCTCTGTTTCGACCCTTACGCATTTAAAAAAACAAAATCCTATGATCATAAATTTGGATACAAATGCCGAAACAGGTTCAGGCTGTTATTTATTTTACACTCTGGAAAAGAAAATCATTGATCGCTAAACTCTTAAGAGTAAAAATGTTCGAACCCTCCTTTTTTTGCATTACATGTACATTAAAAGGTCTTGAAGAAGAAAAGTACAAAAGTCAGACTATAGCTATTTATTAATCAATACTGCTAAATATTGTCTTCCACGTGCTATAGAAGTGAAAATTACAACAGAATGGTTAAGTCATTTAGATGAGGACCAAAAAAGAGTCGCAAAAACGATAAGTGCATGGCAAGAAAGTAGTAATCCCAAATAAACTAGTTATCGGAAAAACGCAAGCTCGTAAACTTAAATTAAAGAAATTATCAAGAAACGACTTGTTCAAAAATATTTAAGGTTTAGAGAAAATACGTTATTACTAAAATAATAAAAAATCTCAAAGCTACAAATTCAGTAAAAAAACTAATGTAGTAAAAATCGCAAGCAATGACAATTTAATATACTACCTGGCACAAGAACAGGCATGAATTGAACCAAAAAAGAAAAAGCGATAAAACTTGTGAGGCGAAGAAACTCTAAAAGAATGTCTACAAATTACGTGATACGGGATTCCCCGATTTTTAACCGCTTGCCCTCCCACCTATAACGACCGTAATGCCTGCACTGTAAAAAATCGTGTAGTGAAATCACATCCAAGTCCAAAAGTGAGGTTATGAAACAAAACTACAAGTGACGAAAAATCACTTATTACTGCATTTAACATCGTTGTTTCCCCACGAAAGTTGTTGGTTACTTGGCTACCTACATACGAGTTAATAGTACTGCCCTTATGAGCACGTAAACTTATGCATGAGGCGTGAACACTATCACCGGAGTGTGATATTACTATCCTCTATAGTAATTTTACTATCCTTGAATATCAATATCACCACCCGCTAGTGTAATTTTACTAGCCGATAGTCTTTTCACCACCGGTCAGCATGGTAATATTCATAGCGGATAGTGAAATTCAACAAAACGCTCGCGAAATCGCTATGCTGAGGATAGTAATTTTACTATCGGACATACAAATTTCACTACAAGATATGAAAAATACTATGCTCAGCATAGTAAAATAAATCACTCATATCCGATAGTGATTTCACTACTGCATTTTTTACAGTGTGCACCAACCCCTCTGTCTGCTCGTTCTGTTGCGTGACATGTGCTTTATCAAAGATTTGGGTTTGACTTTAGGGAAGAAATATTTTTTAGCTTCAATCAACAACTCACTTTCTGGTGAAGAATCCGAATTTCTAATGATCGTAAAACTGTAGTAATGCATTACTTACAGACGAAAGTTAATTCACATGATACCATAAAATTATCATAGCAATTCTGTATTGATAAAGCGCGATGACTCGCCCAATGGAAACTTTATGTGCAGAAATAAAATTAGGTTGACTGCAGACTTGTCGTAAAAAGCTGCCATATGTATGTAAGAACTCAAATAAAGGCTGGAAACATTACAGTTTCTGTAACGCGTGCAGTTTATTGGCTACCGACGTACAGGAAAAGTCATAGGGCAGATTACAAGGAATCCAACGAGGACAGGCTGTTCCAACAATGTAATATATACTTTGCAGAAGTGGAGCAAATTTATCATTCCCGTTCATTTTGGGCTCGGAAACTTTTGCAGCGCTGGCTGTTTGAGCGAGTGTTAGGCGGGGGGCAGAAACCCATTAATCAAGATCCGTTGCAGGCCACTTTAAGTTTCTTCGCAGGAAATAAAGTTAATGCATTTTAGGATCTGCAGTTAGAAAAAAGGTCTGCTATCGTTTGAAAATCCCGCTCAGAGTGACTTTGAAACTATAATTAGCTTCTTTTACCAACAAAAGTACGATTTTTCATTTCAAGCCCTGGATTTGCAGTTTTAGAGTTGGCGTTGAGATTAGACCCACAATGTTTGTGATCAATGACGAAAAGTGCTGTGTAATTACTCTTTACCATACCACTTGTAACTCTTATTCTAGGCTTATTTTTATGAATAAACAAAGCATTTAATCATGCTACTGGGAGTGATCGATTGGATGCCCAATAACCTGGGGTACCTTATAAAGTTTTCGTACGAATCCACCGTTGATAGACGAGACAACAACTGGTTTTAGCACATTCTTAAGATGAACTAATCAGTTACGGTGACAACCACATGGCCAAAATACCAACTGTATCACAAAAGTGAACTGAGTATATTGGATGGGTGCCTTTTGCTTGTTCATATGATTTTAGCTATAAAAAGCCATTCTCTACATTTTGCTGCAGTAATAATAATAATAATAATGATAATAATAATTATTATAATGCAGTATATTCATACAATTAGTAATTCATAAAAAGCTACCACAGTATAATTCTTCAATACCATATGTTAATGAAAACATACAAAATTACAATCTTTTTTTTTTTTCCTAATTTGTAAGCAATTTAAGTTACGAGATATTTTTTCCGTGACAAGTTTCTTCGGATATTTAGTGGTTTTTTTTCTGTGAAGTAACAGAGAAAGTTATGCTTTTCCGATTTATGCATGATCAGTAGAAAAATTGAGCACTTGGCAACGGCTGTAGAGCTATAGGTTGTAATAAGACTCCCAAAAATAAAATACGAAGTCACTGAAGCAAAACTTTCATCCCGGGTGGTAATTCGAAACGGCAAGTCTATCGACGATTCGAGTCCATCGAAAGAATATACATTATTAGGGGGTGAAAATAATTGTACCATTATTGTTATCGACGGATACTGGCAGTCGGGGGCTTTTTCGGAAGCAAACAGAAGAAATGCTCAGAAACCATTAGTAGATGAAGCTGTAAGAGTATCTTCATCCAAACATAAACGATGGAATTTTATTTATGTATAGAGATATACGACATACTTGAAGAAATAGAAAGAAACAGAAGCCATCCTGGACGATAATAAAATAGTTAACTGAGATGTGAAAAGGATGCAGTTAGGGTGAGAAGAAAAAGAAGATAATACAACCCCAATATTTTCAAAGTAAAGGTGAAAAAACTCATCAAATATCATAAGTATAATAAGCTACTGGAAATAATTTTTTGAGTTTGTATGAATCACCGAAGGAGGATCGTTCATGTTAAAGTAAGCTTATTATAAATAAGACTATGGAATACGCTCTTGGATGAAAGTACGTTGAGGGGAGATAAATAATTTAAACAAAAATAAATGAAAGGAAAAAATTCCTAGTTGGTGATTGAGAGTAAAAAACGACGAGTTGTGGTTTCAATTGAATCGGATGCAACAATTTTAATCAGAATTAGAGAAAGGTTAGGCCTTTATAACTCTCTTTTGTAGTTGTGATGCTAAGTATTTGTTCCGTAAAAATCGTTGGAAGGAGATTGAACAAAAATGTGTGGGCCTCTCGTGGTATTTGTAAATAGTTATTTGTTGCCCTCTATTTATAACGGTTAGGACATATTTAAAGAAGCTACATGGAGCTTTCTTATAGGGAGGATAAAATTATTTCACAGATTTTTTATCGTTGAATAAAATAATATCTTCACCATTGGTTGATTATTTTCGATATAAATCAAAGTATCTCTGAGTTGGAATTCCATAATGTGCAAGAATAAGCGTCACATATAATTTTCATCCAGCATTAGTACACATCTTTAAAACGGCTATTTTAAGTGATTATTGCGTGATCCTCCTACATCAAAAGATTCTGTTAAGCAAAAATACTAATACACGTACACTGCATGAAGAATCAAATTATATACTAGTCACAGACCTTAGAAAAATCGTTCTTTTACAAAAAAGTTGTTTATATCCAATTAAAAAAAATGTGTTGTTGCTGAAAGGTGGCTTCTTTACACATGTGGTAGACATGCAATGTAACACTGTTAAGAGTTTTCAAGTTTTCTTGAGGCATGCCGGGATTACCGGGCTCTAAAATGCCAACCTTTTATTAAAGAATATAGCTCCGTCAACAATATTTTTATAAAGCCAATTATAAATTTTCAGAGTTTTTCAAACAATCGTATGACCAGCATACAAATACACGATCTCACGATTTCCCGGCCTCTCTTAGGTGTCCACAGCTTCTATATTGCCTCGTACATACATGATACAACCAGTTTTGATCATTAGCACGTACAAAGTGCACGTGCCAGTGAGATATGCACTATGATTTATCTAATGGGCTTTTTTCGTAGTTTTTACTGGCATCGAGTGTTTGGAATGCTATACTGCTAGTGCTGTTGTTATTGTTGCTACTCTACGTAATGGTCGCGACTCGGTTGCGGTTGCTCGTGGCCCTCTCACCTCGATGATAATAACAAGATTTTTCGTGGTCGTCATTGCAATACATCATTCAATCACGAAAATTATAAAATAATTTTAAAATGTTGTTCGTGTAATACAATTCTTAATGAGAACGTAACTTTTTTCATCACAAGTTTAAAAAGTATTATAATAAATAACTTTTCATCTATTAAAAGGCACAAATTAGACCGCAACTTAGTTGCAGTTTAATGATGATCAAGCTTGCGTCGCAAATGCTGAAAATTTAGAAAATAGTATTCTAATTGACACAGACTCTGCTGCAGTACTTAACAAGTTGTTTGCTATTTTTACAGAAATTAATTTCATAATATGATCGTTTTTTCATCAAAACTTTACATCTGAATTATTTAATGCTCCAAACACTTTTATATCCTATAGATACTATTTCTCGTTTCAGATCATCCGGCGAATCTTTTGTTCACAGAGGATCAAAATTCAAGTTGACGTTCATCTTTGTCCATTTGTTGAGACTGACATTTTTAATAAAAGTTACCACTACATTGTTATACATTATTTTTCTTATCCTACTAATGAAAATACACACTTTCTGTTCCCTAAATCATTGTGTTCTACATGTAATCGTATGATGAACCTGATTTTATTTATTGTAATACTTTAATGATGTATTATTATCAGCTTGAAACTCCAGCAACAGATTATTAAATATAATATTTAAAATCCACTTGAAGTACACATATCAAATTATTTATGTAATTGACTAATTTCAAAAAAAAATCTCAACACTAATAATTTAAATAATTTATGATTGTGCCATTTTCATTAATCAAAAAATTAATATTCATATCACAATCAATATCATTTTTGCTTAAACATTTAAAATGATACATTTAAAAGCATATGTAATATTAAGATCTTATAAAAATCGACCTTTAAAAAAGGTTAAAAAATGTTATGCTTTTTACTAGCCCTTGGCTCGATTAGGACTTTTGCACTTAAGAACTTTAATAGCTACGCCAACATTTCTGAATGTCAGTCATCTTTTTGTAAAAAAAAGGTGCTTAAGATTGCATGGTTCATTAATACCAATTCTTGAAGTTGACTGCTAATATAATTTAATGGTGGGGTAAATGAAGAAATAGTTTATTGAGAAAACGATCTTGCAGTTTTCAATAAAGATCTAATTTTTATTTGAAACCTCTAGCGCATTCCACCATAATGTAAATGACGCCGTTGGAACAAAATATGTGCATAGGTACAAGCACTACGCCATGCCCTCCATTCGCTTCAGTATTATATTAGCTTATTTAAATTCAATCTTCGAAGGATCGAAAGTACACGGGAAAATTGAATTTAATTTATTAGACTTTTTCGCAGAATACGTTTAGGTAACCTTAAATAAAAAGCTAGTTAGTCGTTGAAAAAATCTTTTCAGTGTTAATGTGTTTTTTGACTGTTTTGTAATAAGTATAATACAAATTTCATTATTTGACGCTTACTCAGCTACGTATCGTAGAATTAATGAAACGCGTACACTAAGTACCTTGGTTAATTGTTATAACGGTCATATTGAGAGTAAATTAAATAATATGCCAAGAAAGTTTCAATTAATAATAGATATTGATAATAGTGCATGATTGACAGTAACAAAAGCAACAACAAAAATTGTATAAATAATGATAACAATTGTAATGATGAGCATACTAATGAATAGTAACAGAAATGATATTATTCATTATAAAGAGTTATCTACTCAATGATTATTATATACGCTTTAAAGAGCGGAATCACATACTAAAAAAGAAAAACAAAAATTTTTTAAATAATTTTCCAAGCAAGACTTGCTTCAAAATTCTTGTGAAAAAAAAAAAAAAAACAAAAAAAAAAAAAAAAAAAAAAAAAAAAGAAAACTGTTTGGCTCGCTTTTAAACAATGACATTGACTGCGAGAGAGCGAAATGTTCGCTCCTATCAACTACAGCCGCACAGCCACATCGTGGCACGCGCGACAGTAAACGACCGACGCATATCATCTGCAGACCTGGCTTCTGCTAGTGCATTGCAGTTACATTAACTGTCGTGTCCTAAAAATTACGATGCTAGAAGTCTAAAATCTCGGTCGATGATGAAGTGAAGGTGACATTTGTTTTGATTTTCTTAAACCTCTGATTCTTATTGATTAACTTGTAAAAAAGTGTTACCTGCAGAAGCAATTTCGGGACCATAATATGAAAAATTAAAAAAATTTTAGAGACTGCTATGCGCACGCACATTTTTTGTATTTATTTTTGTCCACATAAGGACTCGTTTAAAATAGTGATGACAAACAGATGGTGGACATTTCTTCGTGTTTTCCTTGCATTCAATTAGGCGATATTTTACAATGATGATTGGTATTTTGAATAGTGCTTTACTGGTTTTTACCACAAAAAAAAAGAAAAAAAAAAAATTTAATAGCTATTCTAGTCACTGTTACTCGATAGAGTGCCCTTCCCCCTTTCGAGCTTTAATTATATTAAAGCCTCCATTTTGCTTCCGATTTTGAGCGAATATTGTTATTTCGTAGAAATAAAAGAAGCTTGGAGTCCAGCTCAACTGCTTGTTAAGGCATTTACCAAGGCATTTTAACTGTTTGATACAACGTGTGTGCATGTGTGTATATACATGTGATTAGTTATGTTCCAAAGCACGAGGTTCTAAATGTAATAATCCGCATTTTGAACATTCTGTTTTGTCTTCATCATAGTAGTGCAAACGTCACCATACACTTGTGTTCCTTCTGGAGGTTCATATACACCTAGTCTTTTAATTTTATAAATTATTTTTTTATATTTTTTTTTCATCAAAAACAAGTTTATCTAAATGAACAATTTGGCATTTTTATTTAACTAATCGGCAAAGCTTAAAAAATCTTGTAATTTTTTTGAACAAAAAGTAGAAAAATAGAACTCGAGGAAGCTTCATACCGAGCTTCATACTAATCGATTGGCAGCGATTTTTTCAGCAAAGCCATTACAATTTGTAAAGTATACTCAATATTACAAGGTATTCAATATGGTGGCTTTTTATTATAAAATGACCGTAGTTTACCTTTTTCTTTACAGCTTCTCTCTGGCATGTGTCTAACATTAAAAGTTAAACGTCGTCACATTGAATCCCGTCGACAACCTCAAAGAGGACGTCTTTTATAACGATATCCTTTTTGTGATTTATCAAGGTTGCAGGGCTGTTTTAAAGTAAATAATTATTTTTTGTTTTCATCGGATAAAAAATAACAGTTGCTACTGACAATATACGGCAGATTATGTTGCTGTATCTCAATTAATTTGTTCGTCTCTGGTTGCTTGGATGCATCGAGTGACACCAGTCTTTGTTGAAGAAATTGCGAGATTTACTCTCTCTCTCCCTCTCGCTAGAGTTCAGATAGTATTGTTAGTCTCCGTTCAAGAACAATGACTATTACTAGTCTTCATCAAAGGCTTCGAGCGTTTTCTCCGTAGAGCAGCAGTTGTTCTTAGTTTCCACCTAGCTTTGTAAATTGAAGCTTTCTCTGTCATGGGCACTCATACAAATGAATCACGACAATGATTCGTATACACCACCCTAAGGGATTGTCCATAAACTACGTGGTCAATTTAGGGAGGAGGGGGGGAGGGGTACGGTAAGAAGCTACGCTGTGCTACGTAGAGAGAGGGGGGGGGGTGGGGGGTTTCTATG
>JAPYYV010001586.1:0-26197 GCA_030522625.1 Copidosoma aretas | reverse complement strand
ATGTCCCTGTTATTGAGCCTGTCCCTATTATCGAGGGTCTCAACTATAAGTACAAAAATATGGATAATAGGCTAATGTATATACACAAATTATTATTTCCTATAAGTTCATTTATTAATGTAGCCTATCAAATTCTTAAATTTTCAATCACTGTTCATATGAACATTCAACACGTGATACGAGTTATTCGAGTAGGCTTGCATCAGTTTACATCCGATCCCTAATCAAAAGCCTTAAGAAAATGCATATTTTATTGTCGTTTATAGATGGACTGCATTTGAAACGTGTACGATGTAAATGTTATGGTGATATTAAAATAGGTGTCAACAATATGATAGACAATTTTTTTTTTTAATTTTAGTTTCTTTTGGTATTAATTAGCAATAAAGTCGTTAATAGGTGCACTGTTCTTATAGCACGCCTATTATCGAGGCTCTGCATTTAGTACTAGAAGCCTTTACCTATCTGAAATTTTTTCGTCTGTTATGATTTTTTTAACTCTGTTTTTGTTGCGATGTTGCGACAAATCGATGTGCGTACTTATTAATATGAACAAAACTCATTAATTTGCATATAATACATGCATATCATGATATACAGACGGTCTAACCATGCAAATATTGGGATTGAAGGGCTTTATAATGGGGGCTAGATAAGAGATCCCTAACATTTTTCAAGGCTCGATAATAGAGACAAAAAATAGTTTCTTTATATAATTGGTGATAAATTCGATAATTGATTTCATAACGCAGAAAAATTGACACTTGTACTAAATCACTTATACAACCAATATTCACTAAAATTGCGATGTAATTATTCAGCATACATTTGATATTACATAAGATAGCTGAAAATTTTTCTAAGACTCTCGATAATTGGGCCATCTAACCTACAGGGTTAACATTATAAGTTTAATGATATGTAGTATGTTGTAGTATGCTGGAGTATGATTATTTAATTATGCATTATACTCTATTGAAAATATAATTAGTAGTAATTCAAGGAGATATAAATTTTTAATATTTATAAAACAAGCAAAGGATATGGTGGAGTATACAAAAATTGATAAAAGAAATGAAAAAATAATCAAATAATAAATTTACATTGACAAATATTAAGTAAGAAACTTAAAATGATATCTTACTATTAACTTATATCAATAATTGATTATTAAATGATAAAAAATAACCATTGAAAGGTTATTAACAGTTTCTCGAATAATAATGATTGCAAATAAATAATAAACATACACATATGTGTCAATATTAGCCTTAAATAACAAAAGAGTCCCCATCAGATTTTAATTAGTAACAATTATTTGATAAATCAGTAAAATCATTTAATTTATTGACTATATTTGTTTAAAATTTTAGCGAATTTTTAAGAGATCGCTTTAGGTATTTATAATTGTACACACATATATATATATAGTATCAAAAAATAAAATTTTGTATTTATTATTCAGTCATGAGAATAGAACTATTGAAACAAGGGGGCTGGCGCGCGGAGCGCGCCGGGGGCAAAGCCCCACTAGTATATATATATATATGTACATGCATATACCTATACTAGTAGGGCTTTACCCCGTTTAGGCTCTACGTGCCAACCCCGCATAATTATATTCTATACATAGATGTAATATGCTTCCTTATAGAGGAAGCTTTGTGTCTGGAATAAAATTTTTTACTAGAGATCCGTTAAAAATGTTTTTTATGGTGTATAAAATAAAAAAATCCTCTATCTAGAAAATTTTCGTCTCTCTTTCTCTCTCTCTCTCTCTCTCTGTGTGTGTGTGTGTGTGTGTGTGTGTGTGTGTGTGTGTGTGTTGGTGTGTGTGTGCCTGCGTGTGGGTGGGTGTGTCTGTCTCTGTGTGTGGGTGGGTGTGTTTGGGTTTGGATGTAATCACTTATATCTTAGGAAGCCAACGGTAGATATCAATGATTCTAGACTAAAAATTGGTGTCTTAGTATCCTCATCGCGGCTCAGGAAATAAATATAAGTTCTTTACCTTAGTATGGTCTTTATAACGTTTTTTATGGCCAAAAAACAGGTTTTTTACTCATCTAAGAGTTAAAAATTAGATTATAATTCTTTACATGGTAACATCTGATAAAGCTTTATTATTCGTTTTGAATCATTTCGATAACATATTTAGTTTAGTTTTTATTGAAGAAATACTAAGATTTGTGTGGGAAATCCCTTATATCATTGAGACCGTTCGAGTGATTTCGATGATTTAGGGCTTAAACTTTTTTTTTTATATCCTTGTATTTATTTTAAAAAAAAATTCAAGATGTATGTCTTATTGAGGTTTTTATAACGATTTTAATGGTCGAAAAACTGGTTTTTTACCTGTTTTTAGGGTTAAAAAAATTATATTTGTATTTCTTAATAGCAACATCTAATAAAACTTTAAAACAGCTTTTCTTCATTTTAAATTATTTCGATAACATATTTCGTTTGGTTTTTATAAAATAAATATAAAGATTTTTGTGAGAAATCACTCATATCTTAGAAACCTTTCGAGTGTTTTCGACGATTTAAGGATTAAACTATTAGTTCTTATATCCTTGTATCAATTTAAAAAAGTCACATTAATAAATAAACATTAATACTATTTTTAATTTGACGTATGTGTGTGTGTAATTTTTAAAATTACACCCACACATGTATACGCGCTGCTCCAAAATTACACACACACATACGTCAAATTAAAAATAGTATTAATGTTTATTTATTAATGTGACTGTAAGACCGATATAAATATCTGTCTTGTTTGTGATACTTTAATAAGGTTTTTATAACGATTTTTATTGTCATGAAACAGGTTTTTCAATTATTTAATGATAAAAAAAATTGATTTTAAATTTCTAATTAGCAACATCTGATAGGGATTTATAATATCTTTATCTTACAATTTTAATCATTCTGATAACATATTTTGTTTAGTTTTTATTAAAGAAATGCTGAGATTTTTGTAGAAAATCACTCGTATCTTAGAAACCTTTCGAGTGATTTTAATGTTACAAGGCTTAAAATATTTGTTCTTATATCTTTGTAATTATTAAAAAAAAAAAAAATAACACATTATTGAGGTTGTTATAACGTTTTTTTATGTCCAATAAGCGGTTTCTTACTACTTTTAGAGTAAAACCTTAAAATTGCTTAAAATATTGTATCTCCTATAGTTTTTATTACCTTGTGTCGTTTTTTCGTGTACAAGAAAATCTATTTTTTTTATTGAATCAGAGATTTTTACATTGGTCATAAATGTATTTGCAAGCCTAGAGAAAATACGTAATTAGACGCGTCGCTTGAAAATAACCTATAACCGCTAATAACCATTCATTTTAGCATTGCGACGTACTGTTATTCGGTTTTCTACGCCCGAGGCGTTCAATTAAAGCATATTTTTTCGATCACTCTATTTTTTCGATATTTGTATGTTTTTTTTGGAATATAAAAAACTGAGACGTGCATCTTAGACACCTTTTAAATGATTAATTTTACTTATTTACTGAAGCTGCCGATACAAAATTAGAGTTTTATACTTTATTAAGGATTTTCTTACTATATTTATGGTAACAAAACGGTTTTTTACACTTCTTAGGGTTAAGTAATCTATTATTAAGTTGTAAATAGTAAATTTAAAATAGATTACAATAAATCTTGCAGTGATAAAGTTCTTAAATACTAGCTTGCTGGATGTCTTTTTTATTTTATTAAAAAACAGCTGTAGAAATAGTTATCATTCAAAATAAGGTTGCTGTTAGGATAGAAACTGTTACTGATGATTTTTTATCTTTTAAACTTAATATTGATACAAACTATGAGAAGACTTGCGTTCGTAACTTTTCTTCACAATAAACAGCATAAAAATAGCTTCTTTTTACATTTTAAATTATTCCATTATTTTGTTTGATTTTTTTTTTAGGCAAATAATAGCAGGAGAATGTTGTTGAGGAAGCTTTGTGCTAATTTATTAGTATGGGTTTTTTTTATTGCTTTTGTTTCTTTGATTTCTATTACACCTTACATTTAATGGATTTTAAATAATATTTTGTTATATTATTGTCCATATATTTCTCATATTTTTTTTAGAATATTGATACCACCAAGCCAATTATGTTTATCATACAAACTAAATATAACTTTTAAAGGAAACATAATTAAAAGTTCTTTGAAAAACAGAAAAAGATCTATGACAGCTTGGTTTAAATTAAATATCACAAATAACTTTGCGAAATCATTAAAGTACGTAAATATTCGAGAAAAATATGTTTCATAAAAAATTGAAAATTTGGGATAAGAGGAAGAATAAAGTCCAAAATAATCAGAAGAATAAACATTTTTTCTCCGAAAGATAATGAACGCTTTTTTTAAAACTAATGATAAATATAGGGAAAGGAGTGACAAGATTTGAAGTTTTGGGAACGTATAATAGGATGTGTCATAAATCTTTCAAATATGCTGCTATAGCTAAGGGATTGATGTAATATTATATCCAAATAATGATATTTTTAAAAAGTAACTATTGTCATGTTGCTTTCTCAATAAAGACTAAAACGTTAGAATCATTATATTTTCAGTTAAATGATGATCATACGTGTATTTTCGAAATTACATGTACAAGGGATCTTAAATTTTTTATGGGTTGTTTAGGCATTTTACGGAAGACTTTCTTGTATAAAACGATTTTTTCCTGCTCAACACTTGATATTTTAAAATTTTATAGATTTTTTAAATAATGCATAGGCGTGTGGTTTTATAGGAAGACTAATTTACCACAATTGTTAATGTTATATCATAATGTAGAATTGATTCATTACGCACATGTATATCATGTCCGTATACTTCTGGATATTGTTAAAAGAATTTTTTTAAATGGTATTAGTAAAAACAATAAAAAAAAGTTTAGCTTACCTATCTATTTGCCTCATAGGCATTTAAAAAAATAATGATTAAAATTATATAGGGTACATATTTTGATAAATGTAAGCAGTTGTGTAATAGAATGTTAACTTAGGGACAAATTTAGAAGAAAGAATATAAAAAACTCTACCTAATCAAGATAATGGAGAAAATATAAGTAGGATAATTTTACAGAGAAACGATGTGAATTTTCGGGGGGAACAGGGGGTTACTGATTGGGGCTGGGTGGGGTTGAGTTAAGGCAGGTTAATCGAGAAAATCAAAGTGCGAATAGTGTTATGAACGACAGAGGAATGTAAAAGGGTCGAAGCTACAAAGAATGTATGTTAAATAATAGCTTTATTTTTCCTACGCTTTTTTTCGGTTTCGGGGGGGGGGGGGGTAGATAAAATAAACTTCAGGGAAATCCTAACAATTTTTAATTTCTTTCATCGATTTTCAATATTGTTATATGTTACATAAATATCCGGTTGCAAGTGACAAAAAAAAACACGAACATCTTCTGTTTTGTTCGGTTTAAGGAAAGTCCATAGTCAGAAAAAGCTATATTCTAGAAATATTTATAAAGTTAATTGTGCAAATCAAATAACATGCAGATCATTTTCATTTTATACGAGGATAATTTATGTGTTAAATAAAAGTTTGTTTTTAAATTTTTTATTTTGCATGCCAAAGTAATTTCACTTATAAACACACCTTAATTAATTCAATAAAAAATGTTTAATTTTTCTTTGATTTCAATGTAGCTAGGCTTGTCTTGTTCCGTATGCGATTTATGATAGGATACACGCGTCGAATTTTTTTTAATTATTAAATATCCAAAGTTACATGCAATTATTTATACGGCCACTGGTACAAACTTAAATTTTCGTATCAACAATTGCTTGTAACTTTGGAAATCTTAATTATTTTATAAAATTGGTTACGTTAACCCTATGTTCAATTATAATCGAATGAAAATCTGAAATTTCCCTTGGATTAATTAAGGTGCTTTCATAAGTGACTATATCGTGGCATGCAAAATGAAAGAAAAGAATGAAAGAAGAAAGTTTTTTTTTAACACAGAAATCACCCTTGTATAATATCAAAATGACCTTTATGTTATTAGATTTGCACAGCTTACTTCATAAATAATTTTTATATATAGCTTTTTATGACTATGGACCGTCCTTAATTCGCTATTTTAAGAATACAATTTTTTAAATTTGCATAGTTTACTTTATAAATAATTCTTAAATATAGCTTCCTCTGACTATGGAACGTCCTTCATTAGCTATTCTTCGAATACAATTACGATACTTATGATACAGTCTACGATATGCACCAGAAGCAGTCCAAAACTTAACTTGATCCGCTGGATAGTTCACGATTAATGGAATTTGCACCTGAAAAAAATTTAAAGTTTCAAATTGTTCTAAAAAATTATTGAGTGATTGCACATAACTGTATTCTATTGTACATACTAAGATAATCGTATCTTTTATTATTAAATTATAAAATTTATCATTTAATTGTATTAAACTAACGTTTTCCAATAACAACGATTCGGAGCTTGATTGGATATTTAATATCTTTTAGGTTTATTACAATTGGTCAGTGGTCTTAATTGCATTGCATTGCTTAAATTTTTCTGTCAAATAAAAAATAAAAGTAGCTGGACGACCAACAGGAGCGGTGATACATGAAAAAAAAAAAAAATTGTGACTTTGTTTATCGAAATTAAGACCTGAAATTGAAGCATATTATGGTCGAAGCGCTATATTTTCGAAGGAGTAATTTCGCAACTGAATATGGCTCTTTGTATTATTGCTACGACGAATAATAACACATTTTTTTGTACCTTGTTAAAAGTTGATCAGTCAGCAGGAGTTCCCGTGCGAAATATTAACAATCACAGTATGCCCATTTGCTTCCAAGGTCAAGAAAAATTTATGTTTCCCAATGCAGCTTTTTCCCATTGGATTTTTATGTTACCTAAAGAAGATAATTAGAACAATCAAGTGGACGCTTAGATAGTTTATTTACATATCCCTCTTCCTGTATAGTTATAAAGTGTTTCATATTTGATACAAAGCAAAAATAGAATATCTGAAAAAACATCTAATTTACGCTATGTGCAAAAAATAAATACTTTATATGAATGGCACTCTTTATGTCTATTTCGTTCAGTGTATTATAAAGGTTAAAAAATCAATAATATCGAATCTTTCCCCCTTTAAAAATTTTTGCGAAAGTAAATTTTTACCTTCCAAAAAAACCCTTTTCCACCAGACTTGAACTCCCAAACTCGTGCATACGAGCTGTGAACCGTGTCGCCGTAACCAAGAGCTATCTCTATGAGTTAGCTACTTGCTAGTTCCTTCTATATTGCGGTTTGTAACCTACTCTGAATTTCTTCATTCATTCACTGATTTTCATAAATTTGTATGGATACTTTTTAATATAAACTATTAAACTATCCAACATTTAATTTAATAGATTTTTAAAAACTTTAAAATAATAGATATCAGTTGCTGTTTCTCTAAATATTAAATAATATTCTTTTAGTAGTGTCTTTTTATTTTGTTGGTTTGTTGATTTTTCATACAATAAATGATTCTTTACTTAATTGAAACACTTCTTCCAAATTTTTTTTAACAAATATTTGCAGTCCTAAACAGATGCTATATTTTGTTCATAAACAGGATTTTCTATTAATAAATTAATTTATTTTTATTGCGTTTTATTCACTCAAAATTTTTTTAAACAAGCTTTTACTGCTGTGACTTACATTACGTATAACTGCTAAATTGTTTTTTTTTTGTGAAATAAATGACGAAAGTTTTAAATTATAAAAAAAATGTAAGTTATCTGTATGAGTACACAATTCTTTCGTAAATACTAGCAGCATAATTTTAGAATTTAAATAGTGCGTGCCTTGTGTCCCAACAAAACAAATGAGTTTCTGCAACTACGTTGCTAGTGCTACGATCCGATTGATACTCCACTGAATATTCGGTATTTTTTCAGGGTTACCTATTTTTGCGATGAACCATCTGAAAGCTGAGGATTTTCGCTATAATATACTAACTGTTTGTTTGCGTAACTTATTAATGACACTTATAAATAAAAGACGTTGTCACGTTGCTTTACAATAGGTTACTTATAATTTTCAAACTTTAATAGCAAATATCTCCTTATTTTTCAGGTTTAGGGATGCAAATATGGACACCGTTAAAATCAGCTGGTTTTGGCTTCTTAATTAGGCTACCTGTGACATTCAAACTCCTCAAGCGCCCTTAAAATACTTTTTTATCACAAGGGGTACAAATAAATTTCGACCTTTAAATTTGCACAATTTATTTCAGTACACGCGTAAGAGCTGGGGTCATCACCGATCACATGACAGCGAAATCAGCTATATCGATGTATCCAGAGGCTAAATCAGCCGCATCTACATGTATTGTGTGCCAAAGAAGTATAACTTAATGCAATAATGCCCAAGTTTTTAAAAACAATTTTTTATACAATAATAGTACTTTCTTCTATGCTTACTAAAAAAAAAACGATTCCATAATTACTTATGAAATAATTATAACACCCTTGATTTTTAAATCACCTTATTGATAAGAACAATAAATAGTTGTGACTTTAACTATTTGTTTTCCCATAAGTTATTAGCTTAAAGTATATTAGCTTATTTAGTAGAAATTATTTGATATCCAATTTTTGGTTTTCTTTGGAAGGACATTGAATTAGTGGATAAATCATTTATTGATAAATATTATAATCGTCCAGGTTGATTTGATAATCTGGTCTTAGGTGAGAGAAGTTAATTTATTTAAACTGAATATGATGTACCTCTATCTATTATATGTTTTATTAGAGGTATTACGATTTGTCATGTTTTTTATTTTGTGTTATAGTAGAACAAAGTTGGTCATTTGTAGACGTAGTAGTAGAAAATTGTATTAAAACACCTGTTTTCGGTTAGGCAAATATGGAGCTGACTTGCTCTAAAATCTAATTGGTCTTCAATGTGGTGAAAAGCATGTGCTTTCCAGCAAACCTTGTCTGTTTACATCATGATTAAAAGTACAATACACCTACATAGTAATTTAAATGCACCTAAAAATAGTGCTAATTATAATTTGTATGAAAATAACATTGTTCCTGATTAGGACTGACAGCTCGCAAATGCCTGGTTTTCTTTCCACCATTTACGTAACTCGGTTGATCTGTCCGATTCAAAAATAGTGCACTAATAATCATACCAGTGAAAAATCTGAAATCCTTATAAATATATTTAATAAAAAAGTTTTTGGAAAGGACTAAAGTTTTTGTCGCTATTGATATAGGAAAATCAAATGATAGTCGATAATTTTGACGACAATCAAATTTTTTCCATCTTTAGGCAATTATTTAGCTGTTTATGAAGTGTCCGACGTCAAATCACACAGTTGGGCCAAAAGCAGAAAAAAGTCTCAAAATTCTTGATAACAGCAAATTTTAACCTCATTTTTACAATGTTTCGGCTTCTTTTGACCCTTACATCATATCCCACAACAATTGGTTTCCCTCGGAAGCGTGATAGCTCAGTATTAATATATCAGAAAGGTATATATATATAGCTAATTAAAGTAACTTATGGTTTCCGCAAAATTGAAAATTGTTTTTTAATTTGTTTCTGTTATGCAATCAGGCAGAAACTCAAATAACACTCTTAGATCTAAGGATTCATCAATTTCGTGTATTTAGATTTATCGAAAATATAATATGGCAACCATAACAATACGGGAGATCAACTTATACTTCGCAACCTATTGGAGCTTAGTATCAATTAATGAAAGGGCATGACTAAAAAAACACGAGAAGCACTATAAAGTCATTAAAAATCAAATATGGTGGCCATAACAAAATAGCCGACCAATTAATACTTCACAACCTATTCGAGATGGGTATCAAATAAAAGAGCATTACTACTAGAATACAAGAACTGTAGAGCCATTGAAAATCTAATATGGCAGCCACAACAAGATGGCATCTCAACTTATTCTTCAAAACTCATTCGAGTTGGGTATAAAATCATAGGATAGAGCTAAGACACCTGGCTAATTTGGTCATTAGGTATATGTTACGGGGCTTAATTTCTTTGGATTTTGGAGTTTAGAGTCATGCTGGTACCATGACCGGTATTTATGCATATTTTGAGAGCCCTGCCTTTCGGCCTATTTCAGGCACTACAACCGTGCATGGTACTCTGCATATATACGTATATGATAACTTACATTTTCTGTATACATATCACATGGTATGTGATACAATTATGTATAGTACATCTACTTTATACAAGCATGTCTACTAGTATGCCGTCTATACGTATAAAAGTTTTAATTAGAAGTCCTTACGTAATATAACAACTTAGATGAACAATATCGTGAGAAATCGATCGCTTACGTTTAGCAATTGTTCTACACGTCAAGAACTAGCAGAATCTAAAGTTATAGGGAGTTCAACTGAGGGCCATTTTCCGTAAGAATCTAGCAGGGTCCTTAGCTAGACCTTTTGTCTTAAATAGTTCGAGTGGATATACTTTGATAATTAAAAAAAAAAAACTTACCCTGTACCTTAAACGGGTACCTTATTATATTTCAAGATAATATAATTTTACCTTTTATAACTTGAAAATATCTGTTATACTGAATCTTATATTATTTAAGACTACGAACATAAGTCGTATCACTATCTCTGCAACAGTTGAGATAACAGCGATTTGTAATGGTTTAAAATTTTCATCATGATTTGTTTGCAAGAAGAGATAATGCTTAATAAGATAGCCTATTACACACGTAGGCAGTATATATACAATATATAGTACCAATATACTATAATATTCCAATAATATACCAGTAGCTTGTGGCAAAAAATTGGTATGCAACTAAAATTTCGACTAATATCAATGTCTCTCTGTGCACTAGGTACAGAATAAAATGAACACATGCATCCATACACTTTTATGTAGAAGCAGTATTGAAATTATAGGTATACGTCTGCATAGTCACAGTTTGTACAGTTGACGCACTTCGCACTTATAAGCGTGCTGTCTGCCGATTCGTATCTTTATCACAATTTATATTATAGATCTATGTACGTCAGAACAGTATCAAAAGTCGTCAACATCTCCAATGGTAATTAGAACAAACTTAGATTTTAATCTCGGTGTTGTAGGAATTATTTTGAAGCTAGATCTAAGGTGCCTTATTCTCAGTTGATTTCATCGTACTTAATAATTTGTTTAAATGTAAATATTTCGAAGAGAAAAATCGCTTATATTATGATTGTAGGGTAAAAAACAATACCTTAAGAAGCTTTAAGATTTATAATATTATTCTAAGAGTACTATTCAAAAAGACCATATCCAAGCTTTCTATCGTCTTTGGCAATACTAAACAAATACAATTACCGTAAAGAACACTTTCTAAGAAACATTTTAAAAGACAAAAAAAATTATCTGAATAAGCATATGTCATTTTGGTATGAGTAAATTTTGAAATCTCTAAAGAACGCATGAATAATGCGATCGTAAATTGGTGTGGTCGATCTTTAAGTAAGTCATATGAATTTCTGGCTACTATGGCGTGGCACTACCGTTATGATTTTAAGAAACTAAAAAATAATTTTCTTTTGAATATATCAGTTTTTATTGATATAATGAAGAAACATAAGGAAACCAAACATTTTCTGTAAAAAAAAAAAAATATGTACACATTTTATTAGGTATACCTTTTGAGTTTTCTCTTCTGCGGTTCAATCTCAAGTACGTTTATTTATTAAGTAGTTAGTTATTAATTTATATAGTTATTAGTAGCCTTGGTTTTCTTACCGACTTTTTAAAAATCTATTTGAATTTTACTTTGAAATTCTTCAAACATTATCTCATTTTATCATGTTATTTAAGTGAAATTGGTCCTATACAAATCGTATGAATGTACTTCCAAACCTATAGAAGCACACGGAATAAATTGTTGTTGGCCTTTAAATGTGCCATTGTATGGTGAGCATCAAGGGACATGTGCCGTTTAATCCCTAGGTACAAGTAACTCAATGAAATTTTTTGACTTTCCACATTTTTAAAACTCTAGAAGCTTATATTGATAAAGATGCTAAAAATAGTATTAAATACTTCCATTAAAAAATTCCACCATTTTTAGAGGACCTTATCATCTCATAAATGCCTATTTTTCATGAGCCGATGAATAATAATTATAATGTGAGACCTAGAAAAAATAAAAGATTTTTTTTGAGATTTTGCGTTGATGATGAAAAAAATATTGAGAAACTTCTTTGAACAGGTTTTAATGCAGTTGAAAATATTTAATAAATTTCATAAAATCTTAAGAGTGGTCATTGTCTCTTATTTTTAGTGCTTTAGGGGCTATAAGCATTCATATTTTGTACGAATCCAGGAAAACACTGTGTTAACGAGATGTCTTGTAGACACGCTCTAACATTTTACTTCATGCTTTCATAACTCTAAATATTTAATACATTTCGGATGTTACGAATGGACTATTTAAAACTTACGTATGGAACGTTATGTGCATTTTATGGCGACTCTCTAAAACCTGTAATAGCGAGCTCGTGATCAAGACTGTTTAATAAAATCAGCTGAGAAAAGAAATATTATTTAAATAGTTGTCTCTAAAAAAAATTTTTAAGATCTTTTTCTTCGAAAAAATGATGAACCGTATCTTGTGCGTTGCTATATTTTTTTCTATTTAACGTCATAGAGCTTACTCTTATATACCAGTCAAAGACATTCATTTATTAGCTATGAAAAAGAGCATGTTAGATAAGAGAAAGTCTGATATTTCTGCTATGGCCACCATAATATTTCCTAATAATTTATGTCCATGTCCATGTCCTATTATTTGATATCCAACTTGAATGGGCTATGAAGCATAAGTTGATCCGACATTTTGTTATAGCCGCCATATTGGATTTTAATGACTTTACAGTGCTTTTTGAGTTCTGATAGTCATGCCCTTTCATTTAATACCCATCTTCAATAGGTTCTAAAGTATAAGTTGATCCACCATTTTCTTATGGCCGCCATATCAGATTTTCAATGACTTCATAGTGCTTGTTGTGTTCTGGTAGTCATGTCTATTAATTTGCTACCCATCTTTGGGTTGTGAAGTATAAGTTCATCTGTCATATTTGTATGACCGCCATATTGGATTTTTCTTGACATCAAAGTTCTTGCTGTGTTTTGGTAGCCATGCCTTCTTATTTATTACTCATCCCAAACGACTTGTGAAATGTAAGTTCATGCCATCTTGTTATGGCCGCCACATTTGATATTTAATAATTCGTAAAACAGTAAATGGCCTAGTCTCAAGATCTTGGAGTAAGTTTAATGTTTTAGCCTGATCGGATGACAGGAACTAGCCAAAAAACTATTTCTACCCTCCCGAAAAACATACATTACTCTAATTAGATGTATATACCTTACTGACATATATATTATGAGTTGTCACACTTCTTAGGAAGAGGGATTCTGGTAGAATATGATGTAAGGAACCACAAAAGTACAAAACTGTTTAAAATAAGTTTGAACTCACTGTAAGCCAGAGTTTAAAAAAATTTTCTGCTGTTGGCTCCGCCTTGAGAGGGCTTACGGAGTAGGACCATTTTAAATCTTTTGATTACAGTATCTTATTTACGAATAAGATAAATCAAAGTAAATATTTTCGATGTATCTTAACCTAAGATTTTTGAGAAAATCATTAAAATTACAAAAGAAATCAACGTAACCATAAAAAAATATAAAACATGTTGCATTTTAAAAAAAGTGTCTAAAACATTTTTTTTATATATACAAAACGAACAGTAAAGTTTTTTACGTTGGTATTATAATATTTAGTCCCCACAATTAGATTATTGGAGAAATCCAATGCGATAGTCTACACTGGTGCTACGCCGCGGCCGCGTCGCGGTGGCACGAGAGTAGACTTTGGTGTTATATTTCTCGAAAAATATAATAGTGGACACTCTGAACTATTTTGTAAGTCACTATTCTAATGTAAAAAAATCTCTACCTAAATTTCAAATCATGAAAAAATCATACGAGACATGCTTTGGAAGATATAACATGTTTTATATTATTTTAGAGTTGTGTACATTTTTTTGCAATTATAATAAATCTATCTAAAAGCTACAGTTAAAATAGGTCAGAAATGCTGAGTGCGATTCATCTTATTCGTATATTTCATACTGTAATGAAAAGATATCAATTGGTTTTGCACGCTGCCTATGTGATTTAACGTGATATGCTTCCTATATGATCGCATGTAAAGACTTTTAAGACTATACCACTGAGGCAAAATACTGGGGCTCTACAAATTCTATTTCACTTCACTGTTTCTAAGCTATAGTGACAAGCGTTGTGGCTGGCGACGAATCTATACTGGCAATCATTGATAACATTGTTGTAACGAAGCACCCAGGCTTGCAAAAGAAGGTTTATACTGACTTTTTTTATATAAAATTCACATCGGGACTCGTATTTTTTTTCTGTATTTGAAAAGCTAAGATGAATAATTACTTTTTCAACATATCTTATATTCTAACAATGATTTAAATCTTCATCCAAAAAAAAGTTTTATTTATTAATCATTGACATTCAATTTAGTTTTGATGGATTAGATTTTAATGTATTGGGGAATTCACTAGGGTATATGTCCCAATCATGAATGTTGTTCCTATTTTGGCTCCCTGTAAAAAAATAGTTGATAATTCTAGCAAACGATTTATTAGGTTCATCAACTACCTTTTTTATTGTTATTTAGGTTTGATAACGGTATTTTAATAAGATGATGATTAAAATAATACATAAACGGGCTATGATATAATTTTGTGACTTTTTTCTGTTTGTATCGCTTCTTGCCGGAAGCCGTGAGAAGATGATACTTGTAAAAGACTTTTTAAAAAAGGAAAAAAAGTGATTATAAAAAAGGTGTTTATTAGTTACATATATGTTTAAAAAAAGAGTATTGTAAAAATACAGCAATAAAAAGTCTTTTTTGTATATATTTTTAGAAGGGCCACCATTTATATTTAAACAAATATTCAGTACAGCATATTCAATATGATTTAACAAAAATTAAAAATATTTAGGAAACCATGAAGAAAACTATTAACATAAATAATGAATATTGTATATGTTTTAAAATTTAAGACATAAATAATAATATCAATAAAAGTAAAAAGATACGTGTTCAAATACTGTTAAAAAAATCTGTACAATTTGTGGTTTAAAGTTCGTAAGAGGCGATTTTCTAAGAAGACATATGAAATTTTATGCAAATACACAATTAAAAAATCTATTTATTTACTTTATTATCTAATAAATACAGTTTATATTAGTTGTTAATGTCAAGAAATTTATAAATACATGTCTTAGGCTATTCCTGTTTTTCTTCGTTAGCTAACAAAATCGTTCAAAATAGTTTAGAATCATGCCTTCAAAAAATCTTTAGTAAATGTTATTGCTCTACATGTACTACAGTTTTCATACTGCGGGTAACATCATGTTGAATAAATTTTTCTCCACCTGATCTTTGTACATACAGGACATTTCAGTATAGTTTTAGCGTTTTAATGACCATACGTAAATCTCAAGGCCAACAATTTATTCAAAAATTATGCAAAACGTATAATAATCTTATGAATTATGTAGATTGAATAAACTGCTCCTGCTCTTGATGATATTTTTGAACGATTTATTTTGTGCAATATGCACACGGTCTCTTGATAGCAAAACCAATTGCTTTTTTTTAAATGAATACAGATTACTGACATGTCAATGAAAGTCCGATGATAATATTGGTCTTACTTGCTTGGCGGAGCCTTAGGAAAACGTAGAGAAAAAGATCTGGAATCAAACTCACGTCTTCTTCTATTGTCGAATAATATCATTAAGAGCAGAAACAGTTGTTCTTATCGACATAATTTGTATGTCAGCCCAAGATCTTAGTAGGCTGAATCCGAAAAAATATTTGTATGAAAGAATGACTCCTGCACCTTATATTCTGTGGTGCCGTCCTTGCTTTGCCCTTATTGCACACATGCTTGTTCTACAAACATGCATGTAACACATAAATGCGTAAATTTTATCCTGCGCTGCAAGCGTCCATGGCTAAGATTGTTGACGCAGCCATACTAAGGAGTCCTGCCGACGATCTGGGACGTAACGTTAGCTTGATTTTTGATCTTTTTTTCTACCTTTTGCTTATGCTGCGCCAAGCGAGCTAGATCAATATTATCATCGGACTTGCTTCGACATTTAAGTCATCTATATTGATTTTAAAAAATGAGTTAGTTGGCCTCTTCACAGACCGTGTGTGGATTACAAAAAATGCGTTGTTAAATAATAGCATTGAGAGCAAAAACGCCTTATATTTTGTGATGCTGTTCTTGTTTCTCCCTCATTGAAAATACGCTTGTTCTTCATGCAGGCATGTAGCACATAAGTGGACAAATATTACCATGCTCTTCAAGCGTCTATGGCCGAGATCGTTGGTGTAGCTATACTGAAAAGTCTAGCTGACGATCTTCGATGCAACGTGACTTCGATTATGTATGTTCTTCCTTACCTTTTTCTTACGCCTAACCAATAAAGTTTAATCAATATTATCATTATAAGACTGGTTTTGGTATGTGAGTGATCTATGTCGATTTGAAAGATCCAATTAGTTTGGCTCTCGACAGACCATGTGCGAACTGTTCAAAATGCATTGTTTAACAATATTTATTTATCATCTTAATCAAGCGACAACGATACTATCAAAAAACCTTGTGAAAAAAAGTTTTTCAAATTTCTGTTCGGCTCAATATTACGGTAAAAAAAATGTCAAGATGTTTATGAATAGTATATCACAAATTATTTTTTGTGGCAAAATCGTTGATGCTACTCAGGTAAATTGCACGATACATTAAAAAAAAAATTCCTTCTTTGGACCGCAGGGCTTAGTCGATATATCATTAAATAATACTTACATTCCTCGAAGACTTTTTTAAGTTTAACGTAATCAAATACATAAAATAAATGGTTACCTGTTCTAAAAATTTCTTACGACATTTAAAAAATGTTATCGTAATATGAGAATAGACCCTAATTCTATTGTTTCTAATTATTTTATAAAGATACGATAAAGACAACTCGTTTTAAATCTTATATTTGCTCATGACATGGTCACCAAAGCCTCTTACATCCCCTTTTTCCTTACTTCCATTTTCACTATTGAATTGTAATCCCACTGTAAAAATTACTAAAAAAATCCAAAAAAACGTTATGGAAATACAATGAATTATTCATATTTGTATATGTTTTATTATGTGCTTATTATAATTATTTAAAAAAATTACATTTTTATTTTGTATAAAAAAAACAAGGCCCTAAAAAAACGTTCAATAAAGGTGTTTAGATTACCTTGCAATCAACCAATTACGAAATTTGAAAAATATGGATACGATAAGATAAAGAAACGAACATATCTATTATTATCAGTCATGCAAAGTTACAAATATTATTATAATATTATCTAATAATTAAAAATATTCAAAAACTAACTTAAAAATATTGATGTGAGGCAATTTAGATAACAATAAAAATACTTATAAAATCGTGTCAAAGCAGAAGGAAAAAGGGTGGTGCTTTAAAAACACATCATCAGGAGGCTGCAAGGGTAGAAGGTGCGTGGTACTAGTGACTGCATAGGTGGTATAACGTATGTAGTCTGGCTAAACTCGTAGGATCAATCGTAAGTTAGTTGTGCAAGGGACTGCGGGGGTAGTATTGTAGGGTGAGGGGCTGTGGTTAGTACAGGTGATAAGACATGTATACGGAAATGTCAAAAAAATTTAGTCAAAAAGGTCAGAGTACAAAAGGGCAGGGGGGGCTTTTGAAAACTAAAAAAAATGTTTCTCACGACAAAGACAGATAAAAAGCGATTTTGACAATGGGTCACGTGGTAAGGAGGGAGGCTGTGGGAAGACTCAAATAAAAGGCGATCTTACAAGACACGTAAACATTGAGCAACTATATCCAACCGAAAAATTTTACCCAATTAGCTGTATGTAGTAAGATACATACACATATTTTTATATAACATTGCGGTTTAAGTAGAGCTATCTTTCAATCTCACTCTACGTCCCTTTCTACAACCCCTCAAGAAATTAAGGTATGATTGCGTCTTTTTTGTGTGATTTTAACCAGACAATGTTTTCCCCCCCCCCCTTTACACCCCTGCTACACTTGTCTCATGCCATTCTTTGCTCAAATAATTATTGGACCTCTCCTTGACCTTTCATCCCCCCTTAATCCTCCTTTACATAATAAGAAAAAATTTTTGTTCCCCTTTGATTTTATTGAAAATTTAAAAATTTTACCCTTCTCCACCCCTCGCCCCTTCACATTTATTCCATAAATTCTTAAGGAATTCCTTTCAAGGTTGTTGCAAAGTCACGTTGATTTACTTGCCACTATACTGTCCGACGCACTGTTACGCCACCCAAGAAAATATTGTGAAATTATGTATCTCTTTTCATAATTTAAGTCTACTTACCTGTGAGTTGTTTCCCCTAACGCTTTCTGTACGTTTACAATTTTTTTTTTTTAGTGATCATTGTACTTAACACATTTCTTAAAAAAGACAATCGCATTTTAGAGAGTTACATTTGATTCAAAAGTTTTTAAGAAACGATACAATAATAAAACCTTCGTAATTAATAACTTAAACAAGTGATAAAAGTTTGTATAATCTTCATTATATTAAATTTCCGTTTCATCAGAAAGATTTCATGGCTCTTATTAAAACTGTTCAAAAAATTCCGATACTGTCCATTCGAAATAAAAATTAACTTTTTTTTACGTGACTGTACCATTTTTATTTCCTTCAACATCAATATATAATTAAAGAAATCCTATTTCTTCAGCATTTATTTTTCTACTGTATTCAAAGAGAATGCAACTTGTAAGCAACGTGAATAATAAAAACTTATAAGCTGTAATGTCAAGTATTTGTCTTAATTATACTATTGCGAGGATAAAGGGCAGTTTATAAGCGCTATTTGTACTTATTTTCATTTATTTTTCGCTATCAGTGTTCTCTCGTAGCGTAAGATAACTTTCTTTTTACCAGAAAAGAATTATTTTTAATCTTCGACGACTTTTTGAACTATGCGTTGCATGTATGTATGCACCGAATTACTCCATTCAGCTTAGATTTTATTGCAAATATAAAAATATCTTCTTCTCAATATTACATTAAATATTGCATTGTTTATCATCATTAAAAACATTATTTTAATTTTAGTCAACATGATCATCATTAATTATAAAATTTCTCCTTTAGAGTACATCGTTAATGTACATTACTTTGGCTGTAATAATACAAATATTAAGAATCGCATAAGTCTGACACAACTAAAAATATCAGCAGAAACTATAATGAATACTGTATTAACTTTTGTCTTCAAAGCGTAAAATTAAAGAATAATTAAATTTTCACCAAGACTTATTGTTTATTTACGACTCTAATTTAAAAAATTAGGTACTTGTGTCGAAAATATTTTTAAAATATATCATGCCGTTCTTATCTACATTCTTCTTACCTACTTTTTTCAACATTTTGTGTATAAGAACAGGAAGAAATCCATTTATAAACGATATCAATGAAAAATTTGATGAACTAAGAAAAATGAAAAGGTTATAAATTTTTTTTCATAGAGATATTGTATAAATAGTTTAAATAATAAGGCAGTGCTATAAATTGGGCTATCGAAAGCACTTCTCATCAAAGAAATTTTACCTTAATTAAAAAAAATCTTTTGTAATTATTCACTGTATAGTTACTGGCTCATAACATCGCAAAGACAATTAACAATTTGTGAGGAAGTTTGTTATGAATGTTAACTTTGAGTACGTTTGTGCAAAAAGTTTGCTTGTACAATGCTTTAAACATAAGTCCAGGCTTGTAACTGTCTATGTAATAACTGTTATGTAATAACTTACATCATAGCATTATTAAGTCTTAGCGCTATAGTACAATGCTGATTTTGCTGAACAGCCTTCCAAATCCTTACATCAACTCCTGTCATCAGCTTCCTTTATGATTAAATCTAATATTTATTCATGGTGATAAAGAATCTAGGATGGTAAATACATGAAACGATATTTTTCGACAACCATCAACTTCGTTGATCTTACTTACCTATAATAATTGTTAGTAATACTGATTCCTACTGCATATACATAAATCCAGTTTTTTCATCAATTAATTAATTTTTTTTAAATATTTTCTTTTATTTATTATTTATAAAAAGTCTTTGGAAAACTTTATGTCTACAATTATTTCTCTTTTATCCATTGAAGCAACTAATAATTAATTAATTGAACGTAAGATTTATTGATTTTAAAAATCATTCTAGGATACAAAATAATTCTGGCATGGCTTGTGTTTGTCTCCTGTCTGTTGATGTTTCCGGGATATATGCTAGCTTAATTACTAACATGCATTTATTAATAGCCAAATTTGGATAGAAAAAGAAATAAGAGTTGTTTACATCAATAGATAGGCCACTTTTAACAATATAATATTGGACAATGACACTTGGATAATACATTTAAATATTGTTTATGACAAATACATTATCAGATTTTTGGAACTCAAGATAGCAGATCCAATATAGCGGACAGAAATCTGATAAGCTGCCTAAATCTCGACAGAATCTAATACTTCAAGGTTTTCGAAGTCACTGATTACGAGTCGAGGATCTCAATTTGCAAATTTAAGTTGGCGGATCCGACATGGTGGACCAAATTATAATCAAGTACCAATTGTTGACAAAACTCATATTTATAGGTTATTCAGATAGCTAATTACTAGTCCGTGGTCACAATTTTAAGTTTTATTATGATTAATGTAATGTGGCGAACTTCGACATACGCACTATGTGTCAATATTACCCAACATCACCTCAAAATTAATGTAACAAAGCGATTTTTCTTATTCATTCTGAGCTACAGTAAAAAAAATTTTATTCTTACTCTCGTAAGTCGTATAATAACATAAAATGATTTAATTTTGAACATATTGTAAGTGTATCAAAGTTAGCCTAACCTTAACTGATTCAGAAGTTCTATTTGCCAGTTCATGAAATTGTATATGAAAAAACATTTAAAATTGATTGTGACCATTATTTGATCTGCATTCTTCTAACAATCATCTAACTATTAGTACATAGTTAAAGAATAATTTTATTTAGAGGCCTATATCAGTATTATTATTTATCTTAAACTATTTTATAATATTTTATCAATTTCTCATTTTTTATATATAATTGTACAAACTTAAAATATTCGGGATAGTTTCAGGCTAGGTTCACTTTCAGTCCGTATGATATGTAGAAAATTATACCGTTTTATTTCATTATGCGACTTACAAGAGTAAAAATAGATAATTTTTACTGTTGCTCAGCTGAAATACGGATCATCTTTTTATTTGCCTTTAATTTGAGGATATGTCGGTTAATATTAACACACAGTTCGCTTGTTAAGGTCTGCCATATAGCACCAGCCAAATAATTTTAAATAGTGTCCATAGATTAGTGATGTGCGAGCTGAATAGACCCAAGTACTAGTTCTGGCAAGATCTTGGTACTTGATCATATTTCATTCCACCGTGTTGGATCCGCCATTTTAAATTTGCAAATGGTGATCTTTGATTCGCAATTATAGACCTCTAAAGTCCCGGGGTAAGAAAATCTGTCCAGCTTTTGGCACTTTATCAGTGTTTTGTCCGCCATATTGGATCCGCCATTTTAAATTGCATTATTATGATAACTCATTCGTCATAAACTTTCTTAAAATGTTTTATAAAAGTATTATTGCCCAATTGTAAGCAGTAAAAACAGACGTATCAGTTAATATAAATGTGTTATTTAGCAGGTTATGCTCATTTTTAACATAAGATGTTAGGTCAAATAAATTTAGGGACGGAAATGAAAATGGGCCTGAACAGATGTTTTAAAAACAATCCTACCTTAAAAACAAAATAAAATGATCTAAATCGGTCATAAATTGTGGTCTCTAGATAATTTTAAACGACAAAAAGGGTTTTTTTCTCACTGTGCTGTAGTAACCTAGTAGATAGAAAACGTAGCTGTGCTATCATATACTGCAGAGCAAAGCTAACACTAAAGCAGTGCTGTGGCTGCTTAGGTTTTACGTTGGATTTTCGAGCTAAATAAGCAGAGCTACTACGGTGCAAAATATCTCATATATCATATTTTTTCTTGTATTCCGACTTCTATGTACACTTACAGTACTCGATATAACGCCATTTAAAATGTTGATGCATGCATGCTTATAGAGACGAGTAAGTACGCTTTCTTGAGTTTTTATTTTTTCACTATATCTTTCTGGAATCATGGAAAGATCTTATACATAAGGTATCTCTTTCAAAAATAAGTGTTGCGATTCTTCAAAAAAAAAAATTAAGATTAAGTGACTATTTGATGAGAATTTTTTTTCCATTTATATGTGATTCAAACTATTTTAGAAGGTTAAAGATATTAAGTGGGTATTATTCCTAAGAGTTACCATAAGAAGTGTGTTTGACCCCTCTTCACGTATTATGGACCAATAAAAAATACCATCCTTTTTTGGTCTACTGAATTATATGTAAATTTTCAGAAAATCTTCTGCTCGGCCGTTTTATTTGTAATAAAAACCTAATAAAAAAATATAAAAAGTATTTTTATTAGTAGATTTATGAAAATTAAATGTTAATTATCGTATGAACTAGTTTTGAAGATACATGATTTTCAAAGTTATAATTCTAAAAATTATTGTAAAGTAAACTTTTGTTTTATAGTTTGCTCTTGTTGGACTCACCCAGAGTACCTGGGAGATATGGACAACTTGTCACATGATTAAAGTTTTGGGACTGCATCTCCTCCTGATCAGTCTCTCGATGATAAAAATAATTGAAATTCGACACTATAACTGGTACTGGTAATGCTATGGTTAAGACCCCGGCAATAGCACACAACGAGCCAACAATCTTTCCCCACACACCGACTGGCCTAAAAAAAAAGATTAACGTACTTAAGAACAAAGCTTACAACAATATACTGAATCGTAAGAGATAAATATATTTTAAAGAAATATTAAGCAATTAAAATTACTACGTATGAATTGCTGAGGTGTACAGTATACTAGTGAATAAAAACAATTCAAACTGGTTGTGGTTGCATTAGTCGACAAGTATAGCAGTGTTTTGTTAAGCGACCTAGAATGCCTCAGGTAACCTATATACTATGAACAAGTACATCTATGTCTACATCTCTGGCTTGGATAATAGTATTTATTTAAGCAGCATCACAGTTATCCAAGGCACCTTGGGTGGCTTTACTAGACACTCTTAGAATCATTGATAAATAATTGTAACAAAGCTTCTCTTGACTTAGGATTACGATCTCTTACATATTGTACCATTAATTAAAATGTACACATGATTAATCTTATAGAACATTATTATGGCATAATAACTCCAAACCATTTGTTTTTCTCTGATTATATGTAACTACATACTTTTACAACCAATGCATACTTTAAGCATTGAACAAGCATTATTTAATGGATAAATTTACGGAAGACGTATGTAATCGAATATTTATTCTAGAACAAGTAAGGGAACAATTTCCATTTAATTGTAACCATAAATCAGTGTTGTTTTTGACGGTATTAACCTTCGAATAAAGTGTGTGGAAAACTGTAGATAAAAATACTCAAAAAAGAAAATTTAAGAAGTAATTCAGTAAAAAAAAATTGTGCCATGCTACTCTGCAACACGGGTTTTGGGATGTTATTTTTTAGAAAATGGTTTAGAAGTTGAAAAAAATTACCTGTTACCTTAGGACCCTAAAGTTATATTCTGTTAAGAGTTACACAAGCTTTCATGTGATGTGTCAGTTGTTTTACAAATATTTGTGAAACTCTGTAATTTTTGTCAAAGAAAATTTTTCCGAAAAACCATGCCTTCTAGACATTTTTCGCATTTATTGTTAAAAATACAGAATCAAACATATATCACAATAATGCGTGTGCAATTGTAAATAGATTAGCATCAGAGCCCAATGGTAGCAGTTCATTTTTTCAAGTAATAAACGATTTTGTAAGACAACAGCGCAAAACACGTGCTGTACTGTAATACGAAACAATACTTTCTTTCTGAATTGCTTTGCAAATATATTTTTATAATATTTTAATATAAAATTTTGAGCAGAAATTTTTTAAAGGTTTATGAACAATGCAGAATGATGAAATTTGAGATTTTCGAAAACTTGTAACAAACTTTTATCGATTAAAGTTTTGATTTCTAAGCTAGTTTTTTTTGGGAAATCCACATACCTTATCATTATGCAATAAAAAGCGTGAAAGACTAGACAGTTGAAGTAAGGTCTGTGATTTTTCTAGACCTGATTCGCTAAGTAATCTTTGAGTATTGGCGAGTGACGGCCATTTATCATCTAAATGTATCTGCAACAATCTCTGCACAAAAATTCAAAAATTTTATCCAATATTCACAGAGTTTAAAGAGACAGAGTTTGACCTTGACCTTGGTCATTGTAGATGCTCCCTAGGCCTTCATGAACTTTTTATACCATTAAAAAATAAATGCACGAGATGGACGACTTATTATGGGCTTATTTTAACAATTATGAGCACTTAGCCATAGTTTTTTTAAGTCAGTGAGAAATTTTTACATCCATCTAACGCTCGTATTTTTCGTCACACATTCTCGTCAGCACGAAAAAACAAAAATGTTTCCAACTTATAAAAAAAAATTCTATGTCAGCAAACAAAACATCGTTGCGTACTAGATCAGAAGTCACTTCCAGCTATCTAACGCTGTACTAATTTTGCTCCCTACCCCCCCAGGACGCCTTCAGCATAGCAGTCCCGTTATTTGATAGCTAAAGCTCAAATAGTAAAAGTAAACGTCAAAAAGTGCTACTAAATGCTTGTTAACTGCTTCTAAACCTTCTAAGCCAGGTTCTCAAGCCACAGATAAGCTAAAGGCCAGTGCTTTCAAACCATTAAGCATCGAACCCCTAAGCCAAAAACAAGCTCAAGGTCTATACTCTCAATATAAGGAACTATAAACTCAATATCCCCAGACAGGCCGAAGGCCAATCTCTCCAACCAAAAAAACTTAAACCTTTATACCCTAACGGAGCCAAATATCTTTGCTTTTAAATAAAAAAATCATAAAGCTCCTAAGCCCAGACAGGCCAAAAGCATGTGCTTTCAAACCGTAAAATCGATTCCTCGAAATCTTAAAACACACGTATCGACTTAAATTTGCGTAAACACTAAAGATGTATGAAAAGATAAAATAATCAATACAAGTCAAAAATAACAATCAAGAACTAAATTTTTACCATTTTTTAATTTGAATCTAATTTGTTGGAGATTTGAACTGACATCATCTGAATATTTCGTACATCATTGATTAAAAGGTTTGTAATAAGTTTGTGTATGAGGATGTAAGTTTTTATGCATTATTCAATGTCAAACCTGATTACACGTGTTGCAGTGATGATGATCATGAAAAAAGGGACTTAAGCATACTGTTGTTCTACATCAGAAGCACGTTATGATAACTCTTTTACCACAAATATCGCACTTTTTGAATGCAGAGTTAAAATGATAATAGTTTGGGTACGGTCATGTGTCAGTCCGTTTATCAATGTACCATGCTACATATCTTCAATGTATAAATAGTTTTTAAAATATTGCCTTTATCGTATAAATGAAAATCTGCGTTCAAAATCAAAATTTTGTCTGAAATCTAACTTATAGGGTTTTTTCAGATTCGGAAAACATACACATTACGAAGTTAAAGTTAGCCAGTTGTACCTACGAAAATTTGTTGAAAAATAAGATTTACATTCAAAACCAAATACTTTAGTTTCTGTGGCCAAAAACTGAAAAAAGCAAAAAAGCAGAATAGTTTCGTTATTGTCCCTCGTACTGTCGCATGTTATATATATATATATATATATATATATATATACAGACTAATTTCTTGATATTCTGTAAAAAATATATATACAGCGTCATATATTATATAGTTCTATGGTTTAAGGGTAAGTGCTAGCTACCCCCCGCCCCCCCCCCCCCCCCCCCCCCCCCCCCCCCCCCCCCCCCCCCCCC